>JBBMOL010001873.1:0-31319 GCA_037954665.1 Laguncularia racemosa
AAAAAAACCCCCAATTAAAACTTCATTGGATATTAGCAAACTAATTATGCGTAAAAAGTAAAAGATTGTAAAGCTCTTTGCTAGAATTCTCCCTTTTTATACATCTTTGTTTTTTCAATGAAGTTCACTTTATGTTTTTTTGTTTATTCAAGACTATTTTGGGGGTTTTTGCCCGCTTCTTTTCATGAATTTTTCCCCTTTTTCGCCCTTATCGTTATAGTGAGTCATTGAGTGGGCAAACCCCGAGCTATCATAAAGTGCCGGGGTTTTGAGATACCCCTACGGATCTTCCCACTCTAACTTTTAAGTTTGAAAACTTTTAACTTAATAGTTAAAATTTTAGAGTAATGGCTATCTTGATTTTTTTTTTTTTTTTTTTTCACAAAGTGTTATGATTGCTTTCAAAAAACTTCAAAAGGTATACAGTAGCTAAAAACCCTAGAAGTAAATTGTTTATTTTCAAGGGACTCGATTACTTTTAATTCCAATTTAAAGCTAAATAAAAGGGTAAACTTTTTTTTTTAAGATTTCATACTTAATTTTTTTAACCCATGAAATTCTAACACAGCAGTGGGTGATAAAGCTTTTAAAAACAAGTAAATTTTCACTTTTTGTGATGTTTATTACAAAATTTATACATCTCAGATTTATGATAATTTTTAAAAAAATTGGTTAAAAATTGCTTAAACAAAATCAGAGTAAAAAGTTAGTTCTTATTCTCTATATTTTATTACCCTCTCCCCACACTTAGCTTGAACTGTCCCTCATGTTCAAATTAGAAATTTGAAGGGGAATTTAAACAACCAAAGGACATTAGAGAATAAAAAAAGGGAAATATTGGTATTTCCCCTGGTTTTGGGAGCCCTTTTAACCCGGGAAAGTGGCATTATGAAGTATCCTTCTGCACCCGATCCAAAGAGTTCAAATACACAAAATAAAAAAACAAACTAAAACAAAACAAAAAAAAAAACAAACCAAACAATGCAAAAAAAAAATTTTTTTTTTTTTTACATGGGTTGCCCCATAAAAAGTGCCTTTTCTTTAAGCTTTGGTGACTTTCCCTAGCTAAAATGGATAAGGTTTTGGGATTCCCCTTGGTTGTGGTAAGGGGTTTTAATAACACCCGCAACAAAAACAGGGAGGGGTTTAAATAGCCCCGTAACAAAAACAGGAGAGTATTTTTTGGTTTTTTATGGCATCATAAATTTTAAATTTAATCCTTCCCCATAAAATTTCCAAGTGAGGGGCCATCATTTATATCGATTTCGTTTTAAAAGTTTAAGGAATGGTCCCCCTAAAATATTTGGTGTGAAGTATGAGAATCACATCCCCATGTCAAGCACAAAAAAACAGCAGGAAAAACCAAACCCTTGACTTAACTAAAACATCCTCTAGCCCCCTAGGAAAACTTGGCCCATCAGCAATTGAACAAAAATCCCCTTTTCCCTTAAAAAGGCCCAAACATTAAAGTTGATAAAAGACAATGGCATGACATTGATAGAAGCCCCTAACAACATCTTTAACGTTTCCCAAAAAGATTATTTTTTTGAAAGGGGATATAAACATCCCTGGACCTGCATTTAGGAGGGAGCTTTTTGAAAAATTTGGGGGAAACATTTTCCTCACACTAACTTTTCATTGCCTTTCACTTCCTTTTGTTAGGCACAAGCCCTTGGGGAATCTAGCATAGGCGGTATTTGCTTAATTGCATAAGTAAAGGAATATTTCCCTGATTTTAAAAAACTTTTCCAAATTCTTTTTCTTCCGTTTCCCTTCTTGGATTTCGTAATCTGGGGGGAAAAAGGGGTGGTTCAAGTCCCTCGTGGTACCGAGATTGCTAATCGGTCCTTGGGCTGGGATCGAAGTCTTTTCTTAGTCTCCCTCAAGATTAGAGGTGCCCTTTCTTATTTGATCCCTGAAAATTCTTTTCCCACTTTAAAGGTAATTGCATTAACGTTTTGCTTGGGGTTTGTAATATTTGAAAAGGTAACTTACCTTGATTTTTTAACCGTTTACGATGAAGAAAGTTGGCTTCCCTGTTCTCCAATTTTTTGAATGTTTTGTTTTGTTTCCTCCTAAAATTTGTTTGGTTTCACGCTAGAGACTTAACAATATCCTCAAGGGGCATACCTAAAGGGGAAAACCCCTCTTTGCGTTTGGGAACCCAAAACCCAGTCCCCGGGTTCAAGAAGCTTGTCGATGCCCCTTGTTGGCTTTGATGGGTCGAACCCAACAAAAATAAAATTACCCTAGCAATTATAGTTCATTTGGTGAGTAGGGTCGAATCCACGGGGTTGGTAAAGAATTTCTATTCAAAAAAAATAAGAAAAAAGGAAAATGGGGTTTTGTTTGTGAATCAAATAAATAAAAAAGTAAGAAAAAATATTGGTAAAACCACCCAAAAGGAATCAAATGGTTTAATTTTAGGGAAATTGATCATCGTGAAATGTTCTCTATTCTTGTTCTAGAAAATTGGTTATGGTTTTTACAAGCTTAAAACCCATCCTCCTTATTCCCCAAAACCTCGAACAAGCGCTTTGAATTATTTCTCTTATTGATTAAAAAACCCCTTTGACAAGCGCTTAGGATTTAAAATCAAAAAAAAAGATTAGGAGACACCCAAATTCAGCTAGTGATTATAAGATAACCATTTTAAAAAGAAAACCCCCCCCATAACATGAATTCGATCATTCTTTTTTAACCAAAAAGTTATTGCGTCACAAGCTAGAACAATCAAACAATTACGGGGGTTTTACTGCTAGTTGACAATATATTTAAATTGCTAATTGGTAGAAGAGCTCTATTTTTAACCAAACAACAAAGATAATAATGACAAAAGATAAAGAAAATGAAAACCCCAAAGCAAAAGAATAGAAAAATACAATCAAAAGACCCCACAATTCGTGGGAATTAAAATCTTACCCTTTGGTAAAAAGTAGCTTAGCTACACATGTTCATCAATAAAACGAAAAAAAAAAGAAATAATGAACCCTTGCTTGCCTGCCTCCCAAAATGATCCAAGGTTTTCAAGTCCAAAAATTCAAAAAAGTTGTCCCCAACCCTCAGGGGGGGCTCATTATACAAAATTTAATGGGTAGCATGTGATCTTTTGCAGATACGAAAAAACTTTCCTTTTCCAAGTAGATTCGAGAAGTGAAATTGCTTCTAGCACCCTCAACACATGGCCCTGGATCAAGCCTGCCATCCTCTGGCATATTTTTCAAGTCTTATACGCCCCAGGGGGAAAAAAAGGTTCGCACAGGCCCGATTTCAACCCTTCCTTATCGGTCATAATCTTCAAACTTAAATTTTTCCTGTTACCAGGGTTTAACCCCCGCTAATTTTTAAGCCCTGCCCTTTATCTGGTTGTGTTTCCCCACTTTTTCCTTGGCCCGGTTCCCCCACGGGTTCAAGCACGGTTTTTCCCCCGGGTTCCACCACACCCTGCCCTTAGCCGTGTCTCTCTTTTTCAAATCCTCATTTTCGCCTTCTTTTCCTTTTTAACACGTTTGAAAATTGGGCCGGCCCCAAGGCTTCCTCCCCTTGGGGAATTTTTGCTTTATCCAAATTGTAAATGACTTCTCTAAAAACTTAATTGCATCCTTGACTCCATTTAACCTGATTTACCGTGATTTAAAAAAAGTACCCTTTCCTTTGATTTCTATAATACAAAATAATTTAAACAATTTAACTATAAATTTGAGTATAAAATGGTCTACACTTGTTTACTTACTTTTTTTTTGCCCCAAAGTTTAGCCCTTTCCTTTTCAGGATTTCTTTAAAAAATTTTGCTTTTTTTACCAAAGATTAACATATTAAAAAGGCAGGTTATAAATCCCAAAGGGGTTAGTGATTAAAAACCCAAATAATTTCAAAAGGAGAAACTTAGTAGAAATCATTTTGCATTATAAGAAATTAAAATGTGGCAAGCAATCCCCTAACTTTTAAAAGTTCTTTTTAATAGCCCCTTAAAAAAAGTAGATAAATTCGATTTACTACCTCAGTTTGACCACAGTCTGTGGAGACAAAATATAAAAAAAGAGTTTTCCCAAAATTAGCGCACAGGGTTTCCAGAAGTAGACAAGAATTAGCCTCATCCGATACAAATTTTAGGCTACCAGCAATCCACAACTTCCTAAGAACAATTTGCAATATTGCAAGCCCTTGTTTTTGGCAAGGAAAAAAAAAAGGGCCCTCTTAGAAAATCTATCCACCTACAAAAATAATCTGACCCGCCTAACTAGGTAATTTAACACAAAGTCCATGAAAATATCTACCCAAAGGGCCCTGAGGAAAGGGAAGTGGGGGATAAAGATGAGGTTGGGCTCTAGTTTTTCTTCTTTCAAGTGAAATCGCTCACAAAACCCCAAATCCATTTCATGTGAGGCCCTAAAGGTTTTTTTGAAAACCCCCAAAATTTTAGCTACTCCAAATGTCCCTTAAACCTCCCCATGAATCCCCACTAATAATTTCTTAAAAAACAATTTAGAATGCAAAGTTTTTTTCTCCCTAAACAAGAAACCTTCAGCTTATAAAAATTTTCAGCCCCTTTCTCACGGCACATACCCCTTTACAAAAAACTCGATAAAGCAATAAATTTTTAATATGCTCAAAAAAAAGCAATTTTTGATAAGAGTAGAGTAAACATACCTTCTAGAAAGTGTCACAACAAATTTTTTTTACCTTGCTTTTAGTGGATGACATAGGGAAAAGTTTCGATGAACTCCACCAACGAGCATGCTTTTGTTTAGCTTATGTTGTCCCTGCAAGTACTTCAAGGATTCATGATCAGTGTGGATCACGAACTCTTTTGGCCAAAGATAGTGTTGCCAAGTTTCCATGTCGAACAATGCATATAACCCCTTTGTCAAAAGAAAGGTATTTAAGGGTTTCCCCACTTAGTTCTCTCAAAGAATGAAATTGGTTTCTTCCAATGGCATGCTTTAATACCTACAAAAAATTCACATCAATTTCAAAATTTTGGGAAAATCGGGTTAAGGAAAGTAATATGCATGAGTCAGCTTTTTTTAAGCTCTAAAAAGGCTTCTTTTGTTGCCCCCCCATCTAACCCCCATGTTTTTCTTGATTACTTCAGAAATGGTTGCAATGGTGCTGAAATTTTCCCAAAAACCCCCCTGTAAAAGCCGCTAGCCCATGGAAACTCATACTTTCTTACTTTAAGGGATGGGCCCATTTTTGGATCGCAAAAACTTTCTTCATCATGATTCCCTATCACAAACAATAAAAAAAGAAACACAATTTGTTTGTGCAAAAAGTGACTTTTTGGGGTTGATAAAATTGTTTCCTTTTCAAAGCACTTCCAAAACTCCTCAAGTGAGATAAGGTCTTCCAAATTTTGCAAATGAGGATATCATCAAAAAGACAACACAAAATTTTCCCAATGAAAGTCCCAAAACAGGTTATAATACATAAAAGTATAGGTGCTTAGTTAAACCAAAGGCTCAAAACCAATAACCCTATTTTTTTTTAAAGCTTTTTTTCATTCATCCCTTTCTTTCTTTAAAAATTTGGGTGTACCCGCTTTTCAAACAATTTTGAAAAGATACTAGCCCCAGTAACTCATTAACATGTACTAAGTGAGGAATGGATGATGATATTTCCATGATGTTGTTGATGGCGCGGAATCAAACACATTTCCATGAACCACCCCCTTCTTGGGACCAAAACAACATGCACTTGGCTCATGCTTTCTTAAAACCCCCCTTCCATTAATTCACTGACCTCCTTTTAATTTCCCTTTGTTTTTCGGGATTGCTCATATAATATTTTTTTTGGGAATAATGCTGGGTAAAAGGCAATCTGGTGCTCAATCCCAGAATGGGTGGAAACCTGATCGTTCCTTTATATTTTTAATAAATTGAATTCTTGTTCTTAATCCTATAAAGAATAGGCAAGTGCACCTATTAGCGTAATTAGGGGGTAAGCAAAAGGGTCCCCTCAGGATCCCCAAATTAGTACAAAACTTGTTCCTATATCTAACCGCCGCTTAATAATGTTGGTTAAAATTTAATTCCCTTAATTTTAAAAAACTAATAATCACTAACAACAAGGGGTTTCTAAAGATTTATAAATTAAAAAAAGAAACCCTAGATTTTATTAAAACCCTTTTATCCTAATTCATTAGTTTTTTGAAGATTGTCGTAATTAAATTTTTATACTGTCGAATTCTCTAGTCAATTTAAAAACTACTTTCTCAAGTATTTTAACCTATTTAATCCTAGGTTTATCAATGATCCCCCTTTTAGTTAATAGAAAACCTAGAATTCAAAAGCACATAAATTGCATAAAAAAAAAAAAAAAAAAAAAAAATCAATGTAAACAAAAGACTCTTATTTCCCTATCCAGAAAAAATCAAATCTCTTAATTGATTAGATATAATTATGAGCAATTTTAATTTAAACTAATATGATACACTAAATTCAATTGGTTTTGAATCAAAAAACCCAATTAAAGAGATGCAATTAATCATAAGAAAGTCAACAATTTCGCATTAATGACCAAATCTTCACTAATGACAGAGAGTTTAAAATAAAATTAATCTGGTCTACTCCCCAAAAATTTTGGAAAAAAGAAATGCAATTACTAAAGAATAGAAAAAAATCATGATAAAACCCCTTAAAAAGAATCTTTTTTTTCTGGGTTTCAATCTCCCTTGGAATCGACAGAATCTTTTTCCCCCTTGCTTTTATGAGAGTGAGAGAAAAAAAAAAAATTAAAACCCTTTTCTGGGGCAAACTGAGGGTCTATTTTAATTTCCCCCGTTTGGGTATATCACGAGGGGATCCCAAAATATGTATCGTTCGGTATCTCATGCTTCTTCCAATGTCCTTATGTGAATTACATGGAAAGTACATGGGAGGTACTTGGGTCGTGTTTTAAACTCATCAAACAGAAGCAAAACTTAGATACACAAGAAAGTAATAGGCGTGTATTTTGTGTTACTTTCTAGAAACCCCGTTTTAGTATACACAAGAAAAACAGCAAAGTCGGGGCGGTACTCGCTTGTGATTTCCAGAATTCTTCTCTTCACTTAATTTCAAATTCCTTTCCCAAATTGCTTGACTCTTAAAAAATCCTTCTTTCCAAAAACTCTAGAGGACCTGAAATTAACATTCATTCCATAAGCATCCTTTTCTTCAACAAATCATCTAAAAATTCAACAAAAAAGCACAATTTCATTACTCTGAAAGGGTTTTTTGCGTTTATCAAACTTCCCCCATTTAAATCTTTGCTTGTCCCAAGAAAATTTAAAACTTTAATCAAACTTCCTCATTAATCAGTTTTATCGTTCCAAAATAATACTCCCAAAACTTTGCATTTATAAAATTTTAATCTTAAATTTTTAATGAAATCCCCAATTAAAGTGTGCTTCTCCCCTTTACATGAAAGTATTGTAAAAAAAATACTTTGTCAAATTTCAGATTAATCGAAAACCAAGTTTTTACCCTCATCATTTACAACGACCTTCTACAAAATTAGAATAAAAAATTTAAGAAAAAGGAAACTCATAGCAAAAGGAAACGTGATACTTTTTAACCCCATTAAAAAGTCTAAATTTCTCAATTTACCCCTTTCAAAAAATAAAAAAAATCAAATGAAGTACATTGCATTTATTTTTCCCCCAAATTTCCTCCCCTTTTTGTTGTCTCTTAATTTTTTATTTTTGTAATAGTTATTTTCCACCCCTTTTTTTTTTTTTTTTTTTTTTTTTTGGTTAGCTTTTTAGGAGTTAAAACCCCATGTAACGGGTTTTCAGGATAATGAGGTTTCCCCAAAAGTTAACAAACGTTACCCCCTAAATTTGAGGCGTTCCTATGAGCTAATTATTGAGTTAAAACCCCTCCCTTTTGCCTTTATGAATTTCATTTGTTACGGTAATTTCCCCGTTCGGCGACCCAAGGCTAGCCCCCCCTTGGGTGGCTGGGTTTTAAAAAAAAACCCCCACGAACCTTTTTACCTTCTTATTATTTGGATATTTGTAGCAATCAAACTTCGCTTTTCTGAGGGCCCAAAGCCTGCCATATTAACCTTTCCTTTATTTTCAAGTATAAATGCTTTCATTAAATTTTTACTTAAAGAGTCTTTAAGAAGGATCCCCCAGAGAATCTTTTTCATTTGCCCTTTCAGAAAGATTAAATGGTTTAAAGATTTTGATTTCACGCTTTTTTATCCAAACTTTGACTAGGTATAATGTTCCAAAAAGACAATGTGACATAAACACTCTTTTGGGAATTCATTCACTAAATGCAAAAATACACGTAATTTCAATCTGTTTTCAAAATTCGATTATCAAGCAAAAAGAAAAAAAATGGGGAAAATTTTTTGAAGACCATAAATTCAAAAACCTTTATCAAATTTTTTGTACCCCCTTCCCACACTTTTTGAGAAATTTCCCCAATTTTTTATCTTTCAAAAATAAAGGGTCTAAAAAATTAGGGTGTAAATTTACAAAAAGAAAATGATGGGACTTGCTTGGGGTTTCCCCGAAATAAGGAGGAAGATAGCAAAATTTGAGATACAAAAACTAAGACACATTGTGTTTCCCCCCTTTCATACTGAAAAATTTACAATAGAATGCTCAAAATAGGTTTTTGTGCTTTAGAAATTTTATCAATCTACCTTCCTAAAGGGCAAAAATGTAACTAAACACCCCCAAGCCCCCTTAAAAACGATAAAGTTCGAATCTTGTTTCTAAGAAGTAGGTGGGATAGTTTAGGAAAAAAAAAAGGGCCTCTAATTTTGGTTTCTAAAAAGATGGAAAAAGAAACAAAAACATTATTCAAAAAACCCAAAAAATAAAAGCCCCAAATTTTCATGTTAAACCCAAGTCGATTCATTGTTTAGCAGGCACTGATGACATCAATCATAATGATTCACATGATTCAAAATGTCTCCCGATCTTAAAAACGACTTCCAAAGGGAAAAATCCCCTCATCACCCATCATCATAGATGTAAGTAGTAGGTAGTCGTAAAGAAAACCGAGCAAAACCGTATTGCAAAAGATTGAAGAAAAAGAGAAAAAACTTACTTCCCTTAGTCCTTGAAAGGAAAAAAATTTTTTTGGGGGGAAAAAGAAAACCACGGTATGGAGGAGTAAGTGGGAGTGAGGGGTCAAAAAACCAAGGAGAATGGGCGGAAATGGCAGAGTGAAGTGAGGACCCTTTTATAGTACGAAAAAAATTTTAGATAAAGACCAAGTAACGGTGTGTATTTTTGTTCGGTACTTGGATTCCTTTTTGGGTTAGATACAGAGCGTGTCCCTTTTTTCGTGATTGGGAGAGAATCTTGGGCAGAACAGATGGGTACATGGGTGACCTTGTTCATGTTTTGGGGAGGCATTCTAGGGTAGATATATGACCAGGTACACGAGGTTCCCTTGTTCGTAATTTTTGGGGGAGAGCATTTGTGGGTCAGTTACACGCCAAAGTACACGAGCGTGTCCTTTTTTCGTGTATCGTTTTGTCCCTTCTATGGTAGATACTGACCAAGTACACGAGTGTATACCTTATTGTGTATTCAAATATGTACACAATGACTATTTAAAGGGGGGATGGGGGGGCACACCATAGATTCCCTTTTGTATTGCAAAGAATTTAACCCCCTCGGCATTGTGAAAACTAATAACCATGTGTACCGGTTGTGTAGATCAAAGTAATACCTGTCATCACTTCATCTTGCTTTCCCCTTTGAAAAGGTTCCCCCACTTAAATTTCCCCCACACTTTAATTTAAAAGAAGCTCTATTAAGGTCTTTCATGAATCCAAACTTTGGTTACCCCCCTTGTGCTTGTGTTTGCAAAAGTTACCCCCAAAAAAAACAAGAAAAAAAAAAAAAAACTTCCCAAGAAATGGGTTCCCTCACAAGAAGCCTGTTGTTTAAGTCTTTAAACTGACTAATAAAACCGGTGGAGCCAAATGGGTGGAATGAGGTTCAACTCTCTTTTTTTTCCCAAAATGTTTTGTCCCCAAAGTAATGTTTAACCCTTTTGGCCTTCACCTTGAAAATGCCTTTTCCAGGTGTTCCAACTCAACTGTCCCGTGGGGAAAAATTTTTTCCCCCGAAAGGGACCGAACCATTTTGATTTAAGCTTCCAGGGAACAATTTCAACCTAAGTTGAAAATAATAAAAACCCCCTTCTTTAAACTTCCTTTCCCGGGGTAGTGAGATCAGAAACTCTTGGCTTTCTCTTTGTATATATATAATTTCATAGCCATGGCCTCCATTCATCAGCTCATTAAGTTGTCTTCGATATGCCCCAAAGGCTGAGATTAAAGGGCAATTTGTCCCAAAAAATGCTTGTGCGAATCTCAACTGGTAAAGGAAAGTTTCCCCCGAGACCAATCGATAGGGAGTATATAAGGGGGTTTTTTGAAAGTTTTCCCGATATCCCAAAAGACATCAACTTCTGGGCCCAACCCGTCTAGGTGAACCAGACTTGTTTAAGATACGCTTTAGGTCCCTGTTTGAAACCTCCACTTCCCCAATAGTTGGGGGTGATATGGCGTAGCAAGAGGTGAGTCCCCCCTATCGCTTAAAATCTTTTAAACTTGCGAATTAAAAAAGTGTGTCCCTTTGTACTTATAAAGGCCGGGGGCCCCCAAATTAAAAAAGAGCTTCTTAAGAATTTAACAACCACCCGAAGTCATTAGTCGAAAGGCTTGTGTTTCTATCCATTTAGAGACGTAATCCAAACTCCCAATATTATTTATTTCCGAAGGAAGGAGAAAGGCCCCTAAAGTCGATCCCCCACAATCAAATATTTTCACACTCTAGTATGTAGGTTGTGCATTTCATTCCTTTTTGATATTTCCCATCCCTTGGCTGGGTCACATGAGCTATATATTTGAGCCCCCCTAAACAATGAGGCCAGTAAAATCCTACTTCCAATATTTTTGTGCGCCCCTATTGGCACTATTTCCTTCCCTTTGAATCATTGATCACACAAATTCTGAATAAATGTGGATCCCCCAGTAGTAGTGATCATTCGATGAAAAATTTTTTTTTGTTTGTTAAATTTTAAAGGGCCCTTGCCACATTAAATTTGGGCAATATCAAAAAACCATGGGAATTCTTCAACGGCTTGAGGGATACAAACTTCCCAGGGAACTATCGTTGTTTCCAATTCGTTGGTTTTCTAAAAGGATTCCCCAAAAACTGAAGGGGTTGGGCTGCTAGTTTTCGGCCCCCTTTTTATCTGTTATCTAAGATCAAATCTTAAGAAGAAAAACCCCCCGAATGGGGCATGGCTTTGCATCCTGTTTTGTCAGCAAGAATTTCAAGGTGGAATGATTGTGATCGATGCCTTAGATAAGATGAGATTGGTTAAAAGTAAAGGCAAAGACAACTCCAGCAACTATTCCATGGTTGTAATTTTCTTGTGAGGAGTGAGGTTTTGCTAGATAAAAAGGGGTTGAAAGTATTGTCCTTTGCTGACCCAAAACAGCCCCCATAGCCAGTCACTGCATCAACAAATTTAAAAGGGAATGTCCCATTTTAGTGTGCCCTAAAGGGTGCGTGATGAGTTTTTGCTTGGGGGTTTCAAATGCATAATGCACCCCTGGTTGAAGTCAAAGGAGGGGCCCTTCCCCCAAGATTTTTTGTATGGCCAAAATTTTTTGAAAAATTTTTAATTCGTTGTAGAACCCCTGCATGGCCAAGAAAATTTTGTATTCCCCGAAACGAAGAGGGGGGGGCAATTTAAAAAATTGCTTCGATTTTGCCTCTCTATTTTTATCCTTTTGAGATTTTTGCCCCAAAACAAACCTTTTTTTTGCCAAAAAATGAACTTCTCCAATTTTGGGAAAGGGTTGTATCTTACAACGTTGCAAACTAACCAAGATGGTGTAGCCCTCATCAAAAAAATTCCCGAAAACAGAAAATCATATGTAACTTTTCTTTTTCCCCTCCATATCCTAAAAATCCCCATCATTATCGCGAAAGGTGGTGGGCGTTGCAAAATTTCAAAAGGATGCGTCGTAGGGAAGGCCCCAAAAAGGGGCATGTGAATGTGTTTTTTCCTGGTTTTGGGTCATAGGAACTGAAAAATCCAAACCCCTCGAGAAAAAGTAAATAACCAGCTAACCTTTCAAGCTTTGGCCCACAATGGAAAAGGGGAAAATATATTTTCGGTTGCATCATTTGCTTCGGTAACATACAAACCCTATCCAGTGATATTCCAGGGGATAGTTCATTTTTTTTTTGGACCAGCATACCGCTTTCTTCGAACTATTTTAATGGGGCCACCCTGATACAAAATCGGGAATCTTCCTGCATCAAGCAATTTGATGATTTCCTTTTTTTAAACTCTCTTTTTTTGGATTAAGCGGCGCTGTGGTTGTCCACGGCTTGAAAAAATTTCCATCAAAAATTTTGTGTGTAAAAACGATGGGCAACCCCCTTTTATACCTGAAATTTTCCATGCAATTGCTTTCTTTGTTCCCCCAAGACATCAAAAACCCTTTCTGCGATCGATCTGTTTTGATGCAATTATGCGAATTTTAAAACCCTTTTCCCAAAAAAGCATATTGAAGGTAGTCTGGCAGTTGTTTAAATTTCTAGTCAGGTGGCCTCATTAAAGGGTTTCGATCTTGAATGGTGGATCTATTCATCCCTTCAAGCTTCTTTCTTCTTAAAGGATTTTTATTAAGCTGATGAAAACTGCTCTAATCCCCAATTTTTTTAGGTTGCTTTTCCCCCCTTTCATCAAACAAAATTTCCCAAGCATACCAATCAACGGGTTTTGCAATGAATCCGAAATGCGAAGTCGGGTATCGTTACAAGATGTATCATCATGGGTGCAGGGTTTGTTTAAAGAGTCAAAAATTTTACCATACTCTTCATTCCCCTTTAAACTAATTCCCCTCCCAACATCAATTATGGTCAGTAGTACCAAAAAGGCCTCCCCAAAATAAGAGGGACCCCCCCCCCATCTGCTTCCATGTCAAGGTGACAAAATCCCTGGGAAGATGAAGTCCCCGCCCTTTTAAAAATCTTCAACTACCCCCTCGGGAATTTGACTGATTGATCGGCTAAGAAGATCATTTTGGGGCGGTTTTTGGTCTCCAATACCCAATTTTTGGAAATCTTTTGGCATAATTAATGCTGGCTCCAAATCACCAATCCCCTTCTTTAGAAATTCCTACAGGCAAGGGGGGGAAAGCCCCAGGATTTTAAATTCTTTGGGGGTTTGTTGAATTTACCCCCGGTTTTCTCCCAAAGTTTCAAGGGAACTCTTCAAGCTTCCCTTTTTTTCGATAGAATCTTTCAAAAATTTTGCATATTGTGGCATTTTTATAATGCCCCAATAGTGGAAGGGGATTGCAATTGCTTGAATATCTCTAAAATTGCATAGTGCATTCTATTTTGTCCTTTTTGGGTATGCTGGGTAAGGAACATTGGGCTTTTTTGGGATTAATGGGGGTGTGATTTCTTTAGGTGATTTTTCGAATGCTTTCCCCCCTTTTTTGAGAAAATACTTTTCTTTTGCTGGGTTTATCATCCCACCTCTTTTCTTAAACCTTGGTTTAGTTCCTTCCTTCGTAAGCGAAGCCCCAACATGTTTTCTGGGTGGGGTTTTTTTGTTTCCCCAAAAGTGAACTTGAAATCTCTCTGACAGAAGCTTAGTATCTGACCCCCCGTTTTTTAAGATTGTGTATTGATGCCCCATGTTCCCCGAGCCGAGCTTGATTTTTTATAACAAATTAAGGATTCTGTCTTTTTTCTAAATCCTTGTGAAATTTTGTAAATCTTTTAATGCGGTTTGGAAATTTGGGCCCGGGCCCCCTGATAACCTTGGGGGAGGATTGGGTTGCCCCTTTTAATTTACTTTTATTATCCAAAAAAATTTTAGGTGATTTTCCTCCCGGGTTTAATATTGTGTTGGTTGTTTGGGGCCGAAATTTGGGGGCCCCAAAAAAACCATTGCTCTGTTTGCCCTTCTCACCCCTTGAGGGTTCCCAATAGCCACCCGATTTGTAGACGCCAACCCGTGCTTTCTAGATAAAACCTAACCCCAGAAGATAAAGTGTCACTCCCCTTTAAGAATGCCCCCCCTTCTTTTCTGCCCCACATGTACCCTTCAAATTTTTCGCGGCATGTCCAAAAAATGTCAAACTTTCTCAGGAGTTTTTTGGTTCAAGGGCCACCATACGACTTACTATTTGTTCCCTTTTATAGTTCAACCCATTTAAAAAATACTGAAAATTGAAGCCCTCCAGGATCCCCTGGTGGGGATTTTCCCCTTTTATCCTTCAATCTTCCCAGGGTTTTTACAAAAGTCTCCCCTGTTAAATGATAAGATTAAATTCACTGTAGTTTATGGTCTTTTAAGGGGGGAAGAATTTTTCCATAAAATTTTTAATCAGACCTTGCCATGTATAATGGGTTTCCCCGGAAAGAATTCAGCCCTGTTGCCTTTCCTTTCAAAGAGAAGGGGGAAAAGCCCGAGGCGAATGCATCATCACTAACTCCCTTAAAATTTAAGGTATCGCATTCTCCCCGAAAGAGTTTTGGGTTGTGCATTTGGATCTTCATCCCGTAAAACCCTCAAATTGAGTATTTCTGACCCTTTAATCAAAAACAGGCTTAATTAAAATTATTTTTCCTCCCCTCGAGGATGGCTATGAAGCTAAGATAAGTTTTGGGATGGCAAAATAATTGGTTTTTTGGTGGCTGATAAGACAATTTTTCTTATATTTTTTTTTTGGGTTATATTAAATTTATTCAAAATTTTAAAAAAAATATAAAAAAAGAAAATTAAAGGTGTTTATTGGAAAATTTTGGTTTTGGGACCCAAAAGTAAATTAAAAGTTAATTGGGGGGTTTTTACAAAAATTTACGAAGGACGGAGGGTGACGGAAGGGGCCGGGCCTTGGCCGGCCTAATTAAACCCCTAAAAAAAAATTAAAGGCTGGCCTTAAAGCCCCCTTTACGGCTTATTAATCCCCCAAAATCCCTTGAGAAAATCTTCCAAAAAAATTTTTATTTAAAAAAAAATTTGGAAAACCTCATCAAATCAAACTTATCCTCCTCCTCTTTGTTATAAAGGGCCCCCTTTTGTGAACCTTGGGGTTCCCCCTTTTTTTTGATTCTTTTTTAGCATTTTTTTTTTCTTTGAAATCATTAAAATTCCCCAGGAACTTTGGGTTTTTAATTTTCTTTTTAAATTTTTTTACTTTTATGTTATTCCGAATTTTAGTTTGAAGAAAGAAAGTTATTTGCTGAAATTTTTTTCATTGAAGAATCGGGAAACATTTTTTGGGAAAATTTAAGTTCTTTAAGATTATAGTTTTTTTCATTTACTTATTTTTTTTTAGCCCTTTATTAGTTTTTTCTTGTTTTTCTATGAATTTTCCCTTGCCCTATTATTTTAATTTTTTTTATGCAATTAACTATAATGTTCTAAATCATCCTGTGGGGAAAAAGTAAGTATAATCAAAAAATGACATTGTATATGTTATAGGCAAATTTTGTATGCAGAAATTTTTTAGAAGAAGTCCCCATGAATTAATTTTTTAATTGAAATCAATGCATAGAAATGTAAATGATCGAAAAAGAAATTTTTGGTTTTTTCAGGAAATTCCCAAGTAAGTTTAATATTAGGAAGTGTTATTGAATCTTATTAAAATTTACCCAAATGTTTATCAATATTTTTGTTAAATTTTCACTAAGGGGTTGGGAAATTATTTTTAAAAAAAATTAGGCAACAATAATTGGGGAAAAATTTGATTTTGAATTAGTCCTCATTTGATTTTTAATTTGCGGGAGCTATTAAAATTAAAATTGAGTTAAATTCTTTAAAAAATTTATAAAGGATTAAGGTTTGTTAATTTTTGTGAAAAAAAAAAAACCATTAGTATGGTTATTATAACATGAAGGCAATATGATTGTAAAAATTAGGGGGATTCTATTTCCCCCCATCAATTTTTTTTTTCAAAAATAATCCTCTTTTTAGCATTTTGCATAAATTTATTCATTCTCATAAACATTTTTCCTAAAAAATGAGAAATTGATAAAAAGGTATACTTAAACAATCTTCGGGTTCGACATCTTTTAATATTTTCTTGATTATCCGGTAATTTTGGTATTTTTTTCACGCTATTTATATCTCTTTTTTCTGGGTCAATTTTTTGGGGCGTTGCCGGGGGGTTTATTTCTTTAGACCCTTTAAGTTCTATTGTTAATTTAGGGGCAATTAATTTTTTTTTTTATTTTTATATTTGGATCGTTTCTAGTTTTTGAATTTTTTTTTATGCGCAAGGTAGAAATGCTGAAAATTTTACCAATTACTCTTGAGAAAAAACGCACCCCCGACAAACTTTGAAGGGCAAAGAAGAAAGGAAAAAAGTTGACATGGCAAAGATAATGTATTTTAAAGTAAAAGGTTATTTTGAAACACACATAAGGGGGAAAAGTTGATAGAGATGCCCCAATGTGGATTTAGGGATTTGAGGACATAACCGGAAAAGTCGGGCTAGGACTATAAACTAACGCTTCATGGGAGGGGCCCCTTAAAAAGTTAATACTAGTGTTTTTAATTTTTTAAAAAAAAAAAAAATAATTGTGGCGGATAAGACCGCGGGGCATTTAAAAAATTTTCCAAGGGTACAGAATTTTGGGAGGAATTTTTTTCCCCCTTATAACAATTTTTCACCAGGGGAAGTATGTATTTCAATTTTTGCATTATATTCTTTTTCCTTAATTTTGTGTATTAGGAACAATGAGGGGCTTGTAATTAATGGGGGAAGGGATTTTTAAAAGTAAAGTATAAAGTTGATTGCACACTCTGAAACTACAAATTCCATGCTTTATTTATGTCCCTTTAAATGTTTACATCAATGAAATTAAAATTGATTAGATTGGTGTTTTTCGCCCCAAAGTTGTGACTAGTTTTTATAGTAAAATTTTTTGAAAAATTTAGGAACGGGGTTTACCCCCTGTTTACCTTTGAATTGAGATTGAGTTTAAATTTAAAAAAAAAGCAATTTACTTCAAGGGAAAAATTGGTTGGGAAAACTCTCTTGAAATTTCTTTGGAATACATTTAAAACCCATTTAAAAGGTAAAAGGAAAAATTTTTCTTAGTGACCCTTAATAAAAATAATAATAATAAAAAGGGGCCTTTTCTCCAATAACTAGGAAAGTGAGTTAAGAGTATCCAATCCTAAATGTTTTGTGGAAGGTTTTTAGGGGTTCCCCTTTTTAAACCTGGTCATTTAGGCGATGAGCCCCGGGTTGCCCACTCAAAGAATCACAAAACGGAAGGGGGGAAAGGCAAAAATTTGTACCTAATGAAAGCCGGTTTTCATGGGCAGCTTTGGTCCCCCCAAAAGAGGAAGTTCCCCTCCGCTGTCAATTTTGAAAATAAAAAAAAAAAAAGGGAAATTTTAGGGAAAAATGGATACCATAGCTTTCATTTTGTTATCTTGTTTAGAGAAGAAAAAAAGGGAGTTATATTGCCCAATAACCCAAAGAAGTTTTAAATGTTTTTTTTCCTTGGGTAAATTTTTTTTTTTATTGTTTAAAAACTGTATTAAAAAATTTTTGATTTAGTTTAAAACTAAATTTCAACTGAAACATTACAAATTTCAGTATGGCAGAACAACGGGACTAGAGTTCAATGATGGATTTTCCCTTTTTTTAAAAAAATTATTTTGCTTGAGGGCAAACAAAAGTTCAAGTGGGGGTGTTATAAGAAACCCTTAACTTATATTTCCTTTGGATTTTAAAATTTTTTTTCAATATTATAAAGAAAATAAACAAATGATATTTAATGGTGTTTAATTTTGGAAAATTTGGGTTTTTAGGGCCCCCAAAATAAATTACAAGTTAAAGGAGGGGTTTTTCAGAAAAAATTTAAGAAGCGAGGAGGGTTACAGGAAGGCCCTTGGCCTTATTAAAGGGCCCAAAAAAAAAATTAAAGCCACTGGTAAAAGGCCCTTGGGGGCCTTTATTATCCTGGAATCCATTGCGAAAATTCTCCCAAAACGTATATTAATTAATTTCTGATCAACTCCCCTCAGATCAAGGTTATCCTCCCCCTCTTTGGGTTTAAAAAGGCCCCCTTTTGTGAATTGGAGTTCCCCCCTTTTTTTTGATTCTTTGTTTAAATCCTTTGTCTTTCTTTTTAAAATTTTAAAACCCTTAGGAACTTTAGGATTTTTTTATTTTCTTTAATTCCTTTACATTTTTGTTATTCCCCAAATTTTTGTTTGAAGAAAGAAAGTTATTTTCGAAGTTTTTTTTCAATTGAAGAATTTAGGAATCATTTGGAAAATTTAATTTTGAAGATTATAGCTATGTTTCATTTACTTTTTTTTTTTTAGCCATTTTTAAATTTATTCTTGTTGTTCAAAATGAAAAACCCTTGCACCCATTTATTTCAATTGTTTTAGCTTTTATAATAATGTTCTAAAAACACCTGTGGGGGAAAATGATAAACCCTATTCAAATAAAATGATCTTTTATTCATGTTTAGGAATATAGATATGTGGGAATTTTTTTAGAAAAGTCCCGCTAGAATTATATTTTGTAATTGAAACAAGCATAGAAATGTAAATGACCGAAAGAGAAAATTTTGGTTTTTTTCAGAATTCCAATAGATTTAATAAATTATGTGAAGATCGTTTTTGAATCTTATTTGAAATTGACCTAATGTTTCATAAATTTTTTTAAATTTTTACAAGGGTAGGGAAAAATTATTTAAAGTAAAAGGCAAACATTTTGGGAAATTTTTGAGTGAATTTGAATCCCGTTGATTTTTTTAGCGGGGTTATTAAATTAAATTGGGTTACATTTCTTTAAAAATTTAAAAGGTTAAGTTTTGTTAATTTTTGTGAAATCCCAAAGCTATGAGTTATTATAACATAAAGGGAAAGATTATAGAAATTAGGGTGGATTCTATTTCCACCCTAATTTATCATTTTTTAAAAAATAATCCTCTTTTTGAGATTTTAAAAGTTCATTCAAATTTTCCCTCAAAAATCTTTCCTAAATAATAGTAGAAATTGATAAAGGGGTATTATTAATAACTTTGTGGGTTTGAACTCTTTTCACTATATTATTATCCCATCTGGTAATTGGGTATTTATTCACGTCATTTTATACTCTTTTTTCGTGGATCAGTGGCTCATTAACCCGGGCCCTTCTATTATCAACCCTTTAGATTCGGGGGATCCCCAACAACATTTCCCTTATTCAGCTTTGACACGATTATTACTTTTCAGCCCCTTTTTCCCCTTTTGATTTTCCCTTTAATACCAAAAAGATTTGACTCAGTCGAGTTTGCTTTTTCTGATAACGAGAAAAATTTTTTCTGGGTTGGATTAAAAACACAAGTTCCCTTTGGGGTGACTTCTGGTATGCATGTAAACGTTCAAATCAAATTTGATAAAATTTCAGAAGAAAAGGGGAAAAAGTAAGAAAGAAATACATTTGGGTTTAAAATTTAAAAATAAAAAGTGTTTCTAATATTGGGGTATCCCCGGGAAAAGGCAAAAAACTTGTCGTTTAATGTAGTTTTAATAAAAATTAATTCTTTTTCTTAATCCTACTCAAGCAAAGGCAAGTGACCTTCGTAGCTAAATTAGCAGTAAACACAAAGGGCGCCCCCTTGAGATAACCAACTTATTTTCTACTTGTTCCTATTTTAACCCCTGTTAAAAAATGTTGGTTTAAAATTAATTACTCTAATTTAAAAATAATAATCATAACAACAAAGGTTTCGAAGTTTTCAATTAAAAAAAGCAAATTAATCTTATTTACTTCCCTTTTCTTTTATGTAATTCATTAGATCTAAAGATGTCGTAATTACTTCTTTACGTGAATTCTTAGTCAAGTTAACTACTTTTTTAAGTTTTTAACCTATTTAATCCTAGTTACAAATAGGTTCTCCTTAGTTAATAGAACCCAAAATTTATAAAAACACAGAATTGCTCAAAATAAAAGATTAAAAATTTAAAACCTTGTTTCCACTTAGAAAAACAAACAAAACTCATTAATTCATTAGATATAAATTTTTGACAATTTTCAATTTAATAATATGTATCATGATAAATTCAATTCCGGATCTATGAATCTAAGAAACAATTGAAGACCCATGAAAATTTAATCAAAAAAAAAAAATTTCAAAACTTGTTTTAATGCCCAAATTTCAAAAATTGAAAGAAAAAGTTTCAAAAAAAATTAACCCGGGTCAAATTCCAAAAATTTTGGACAAAAAAAATTGAATTAAAAGAAGAAAAATAAAAATTCGGGTTTCCAAACCCCTTAAAGAAAAATCTTTTCTTTGTGGGTTTAAATTCCCCCTTTGGAATGGCAAAAACTTTTTCCCCTTGGTTATGAGGAGAAAAAATAAAAAATTCGTAACCCCCTTTCTAGGGGAAAATTTAACGCTCTTTTTTATACATGTCCCCCTTTTAGATAAATACACGAGCGGTTACACAAGTATGTATTCTTTGAATCCCCATCTTTTTTTTCCCAAATTTTGCCCTTATGTGATATACACGGAAAAGTACATGGGAGGAAATTTGGGTCTGTATTTGAAACCCCAAAGGGAAATAAAAAGAAAAACTTAAAATACACAAGGCAAAGTAGGGGGGCGTGAATTTTTGCTCTTATTTTAAGACACCCGTTCAGTATAACAAGGAAAGTACAGGGGCGTTGTACCCTTCGTTGGGTACTTTCCAAAACTTTTCTTAATGAAATTTGATCCAATTTTTTTAAATTTGGCTCCACTTTTCAAAACCCCTTTCCCCTTGGGCTCCAAAATATCAAGAAGTTTCTAAAAATTTTAAACCCTTCCCTTCCATTAAGCCCCTTTTTTCAAAAATTCATCTAAAAATTCAAAAATTTAAAGAAAAATTTTATTACCCCTAGAAAGGGTTTTTTTGGGGGGGGGGAATTATCAAACCCTTTTTAAAAAACCCGTTGAGTGCTTTTAAATTTTTTTCGCTTTGTTATGTGTCGTTTTAGGGGGAAACTTAAAGAGGATCCCCCAATTTCATTTTTGGGTTGGGCCCCCAATCATGGCTTATGAAGTTTTGAAAGGGGGGTTTTTTTCAAAAATAGAAATCCTTTCACTAGATTAAAAGGGAAAATGTGAGTTTTAAAGAAAGGATGGGTAGTTTTGAATTTAAATTTTAAAATGTCAAAGAAATTTTTGGTTCCCACTATTTTTGACTTAAAAGAGTAGAGAAGAGTTTTTTAATGCTAGTGACCCTTAAATTTAAAGGGGGGGTTTTTGGGGGTTAATCCCAAGGGGGTTAAGAAATTTAATTTAATGCATTCATAAAATTAAAGTTGTATGAAAAAAGAACTACCTAATCATGACTTGGGTTTTGGGTAGCTAGGGTTTAATTAACATTGAAGCTTTAGAGGCATTATTTATAGGGAAAAAGGGTTTAAAAATTTTTCACTAACTACAAAACTTGAAGTACATATTTACAAAAAAATTTGAATATGGGTAGGGGAAATAGTTTTTTGAAATCAAAGATTACAAAAAAGTAAAATTTCCCAAATTTAGGAAAAGCAAATTTGGGGTGGCAAATCCCTTTTAAGTAAAAGAAAAAAAGGGGTTAATTTTAGCCACTTTTTTACTTTTTTAGAAGGAGTTATTAGAAAAAACACGCAAATTTTGGAAAACTAAAAATTTTTAAACACAAAAGGGGGACCCAAAAATGGCTCCCTTTAAAAGGATACAACCAACTAAAATGGTTGTTAAAGTAGTTAGATAAAGTTAAAGCTATTGAAGTTCAAAGAGCATAATGGAATAAGCAAGGTTTTAAAAATTTTCCAATTGGATGCATATGGCCCTTAAAAAAAATAAAAAAATGGGGAATTTGTGTGCCAAAGGTTTTAAAAATTAAAGGGGAGATAATAAAGAGGAATTACTTGGCCTACAAAAATACCCCTTGGGAAAATTCCCAAACTTTTCAAAGACTTGAAAAATTTGTTTTTGGGGTGGGAAATTGAAAAGGGGATTAAAAAATTTGTCCCAAAATTTCCTCACGGGGCTAGCAGATCAAAAAACATTAAGATATTTTGGAGTTTATAGTTTATTTTTTCTTGAGGGGAAAATGGGGCATTGCCCAAGGGGACTTTGCAAAAGTTTTCCAAAAACCCCAAAAGGGAGAAGCAAAATTTCAGTGATGGGAAAACAGATTTTTTTCCGGGAAATATCCCCAAAGGGGGGATTTAAGGGTTCTAGAATCAAGTTTTGAGGGTTTTGCAGAAAAACCCAAACCCTTGAAATTTCTAACTCATTTTTCTACATCTTTGAAACCAAAAATTTTGATGCATTTCGCAGGAAAATTTGCAGTCTTACAGGATGAAAAAACCCCCCCTTAATACTGATGAATTGGGGTTTGTTTTTTGGGAAAATGAATCAAAAGCTTTTTGAAGACCGGATTTAAAGGACCATTTTTTATATATTTACTCTTTTATGAACTTTTTTTTTGGTTGTTTTTTGGGTTTTGGGGAACATTTTTTTTTTTTGTTTTTTTCTTTTAAGGGTTACCCAAACCTTAAAAGTGGCAAACTTGAAATTTTTGAGCATTTTTTTTAAACCCCAAAAAGTGCAATTTAAAAAATCCTTTCTTAAGAAGGGTTTTGGAGGAGGTTTAATTTTTTGCAAAAATTACCCCTCTTTTCACGTGGGGAATTAGGGTTCATCCCTTTGGGTTTTCCAATCTTATAAAAATTTTAAAAAAAATTAAAAATTGGGGCGAGGGGAACATTTTTGAAATTTTTTAGTTAAATCAATTTCATTATTTTGTGATTTCTTTTTTTCTGGGTGTTTTTACTGGGTTGATTTGAGTTAATCTTGGTCGGGTTTAATGTTTTTATTTCACGAATTTTGTGAAAAAATTTGAAGGAAATTATCAAATTGTTTCCCTTTCATTTTTAAAAAGGGGTTTTCCTTTAAACGTGATTTTCCCCTTTGGGGAAAAGGGGTTCTTATTTTAGGGTTTTTTTTTGTAAAATTTGGGGTTCATTTGTGTGGATTATAGGGAAATTAGGTTTTGGGTTAGAAGCTTTTTTCTTTGGGGAATTTTTGTTTAAAATTTATTGGTTAAATTGAATTTTCCCATATTTCAACATTAGGGTTAATTTAAAAAGTCCCTTTTTGGGATCCGTTTTTCCCTAGACTTGAGATAGTTATCTTAATTTTTTGGGGATGGGGTTTTTAAAGTTTGATTAGGCACACCCAATTTTTTTGGGTTATAAATTTTTGGGAATTACTTAATTTTGGGGTTAGAAAGGGAAAATTTTTTGAATTAAAAATCATATGCAAAAAATTGTGGGATTAATGATTGTATTTAAATTTGATTTAAAGGGTTTACCAATTGGGGAAGGCTTTGCAATAAGTAAAGTTTTTTTAAAATTCAAATTGAAAGTTGTTGCCTATAGTGGGATTCGGAAATTTTTTTGGGGAAAGCTATTTTTTAAATCTCTTGTTTTTTCATTTTTTGCCTTGGAAGTTGAAGATTACTTTTTTTAATTTCCCCCTTTGGTTGTTGTTTGGGAAGTGTTACATATTAATTGTAGTTGTTTCTTGTGTGTTTCCGTAGAGTGAACTTGTGGAAATTGAAAAAAATTTTTTTTGACCCTGACTTTAAAAGGAGGGGGGGAAATTGTCCCCGTGTTGATTGAGTTTAGTTTCCAATGTCTGTGAAATTCTTCAATATGTAATGGTTTAGCGGGGTTTTTTTAAAATACACTTGCTGTAAAGGGGGGAAGCAAAGGGAAAAAAATTTTTCCACCTTCTTGTAGGATATAAGGAAATTGGTTCCCAATTAAAAGAAAGGGGGGTAGTTGGGACTAATGTAGTAGCTGATCGTTGGTATCGAAGCTAAAGCTTTCAACTATTACATCCTAAACCCTTAAAAAATAATTGGCTTAATGAACAAGGGGGTTTTTTATGTTTTCCCCAAAAACTAGGGTACCCTTTAGTGTAGGGGGCAAAATATTGGATGAAATTTTAGTGTGAAAATCTTCCCCTGTGTTTAAAAACCCTATTTTGCCCTTGGCAACCTTGGTTAAAATGAAGGGGGGTCTTCTTTACGGCCCTTTAAAATACCCTTATGTTTCCAAAAAAGGGGGGCAAAGCGAATTAATTTTGAACCCCAAGCCACTTTTAGAGGGGGCCAAAAAGTCCCCCAAAAGATTAATTTGACCAAACGAAGGCTTAAAAAGGTTTTTTCCTTTCAAAATAAGTTTTTGAGGGGAAAAAAGGGATTTTTGATGGGGCAGGTAGATGGGGGAATTAATCACAGAGGGGGGCTCCAACATACCCACTTTTAGTTTTAGATTTGCTTAGGGGGTACGGGGAAACACAGCCTCACCTCCCGAGTTTTTCAGGTATTAAATGAGTATACTGAAATTTTTTCCCGATGATTTGCCCGCAGGAAAATTTCCACCCCTTTAGAGGGGATGTGCCTAAAGGGGGGGCAAGCAAATTTAATAAAAAAAAGGGGTGAATTTCAATTAAAATCCAGGCCCCAAAAAAAGGAAACCCCAAATTCCCCAAAAAAACCGAAAATTGATAGGGAAATTTTCAAAAGGAATTTAAAAAACATCGATGGGGCGATTTCAATGATAACCCAATTTGAAAAATGAAATGAGAAACCCAAATTTAAATTGAAAATTTTCCAAAAAGAAATTTTGAACCCTAATTTTTCAAAACAAGAACAAATTTAAAATAAATAAATTTCCCCACCAAAAATGACGATAGTTTGGAGTTAGGATTTAACCTTTTAATTTGGTTTATAGACCAAAAAATTCAAGTCAACTCGCCACAATTTCCCTAAGGAAATTGATAAGAGCAAAAAATTGAAAGGCCCCTTTTCTAAAGGCCAAAAAGGGGGGGAAATTTTTTCAAATGTTAAAAATCCCCAAAAAAAAACCCAATTTCAAGTATTTTTACTTGACCCCTTTTGGGGTTTAAAAGACAAAAAATCAAATATGCCACTATTAGGTGGCCGGTCCTAAAGGCAAAATTAAACCAAAAAAAAAGTCCCCTAAAGTTACAAAATTAAAAAGGGTTTAAAAAAAATTAAAGTAAAGAAAAAAATTTGGAGGTAGTTCATGGGGGAATCCCTCGGTTTTAACTCAACGGGTTAGGGCGGTCCCTAGATAACCCCCAAGCTGGTCTTTGGAAATTTTCCATTTGCCTTTGTGAAACCAAATAAGCATACCGGTTTGGGAAAATACAATTATGAATAAGATAAAAGAGGTTAATAATAAAAAAATTTCCCAGGTTGATTGCTTGAAAAAGGGGGGTCAAATTTCCCAAAATTTGAAATCCTTCAATTTTTGTCCTAATGATAGGGCTTGTGGATTTTTTTTTCCCCTCAAAAGGGTGAGAAAAACCCTTGATTTATGCCCCGTTAAGGGGTTACCAAACCCACCCCCAAATGCATGAATCCTGAGGAGGGAAGGGGAAATTTAAAGGGCCCGGTTTGATGAGTTTGGGGGAACGAAAGGGTTTTTTTAGAGAGAGTTTAAACCCCTGCGTGTTCCCGGCCCCTTTTGTTCCCCAAAAGGATGGAACTTGGGGAAAAGCATTGATAGAAAAGCAACAACAAAACACCCTTAAATACAGGGGAAAACCTATTCCCGGGTAGATGATAGTTTGGATGAGTGAAAGTTTTTAAAGATTTTCTCCAAAGTTGAACTTTAAAACGGGTATCAAGATTTGGTTAGTGAAGGGGGAATGGAAGACCCCCTTTTAAAAAACGCCCTGGACTTTTCGAATGGTTGGTTTTCCCTTTTTTTTTGGTAAACCCTAGCATTTTTTTGAGATTGATGAAATGTTTGAAGGAGTTCTTAGGAAAATTTTTTGTGGTTTTTTTTGATGAATTCTGTTTTAGCCCCCGACCTGAACAAATTTTGGAGCCCTTGGGAAAGATTCCAGTATGAAGGCACAAAAGTTAAATTTTTCGAAATTTTTTAGAAGGGGTTTCCCTTTTTTCAAAATGAAAGGGAACTTTTTGGGTTTTTTTTTGTTCAGTTTCAGGAGTTTTAAAATGGATTTAGGAAAAGTGAGGGAAGTTAAAGGGTGGAACACCCCCCCCATTTTTGAGGTTTAAAACCCTTTCATGGGGGGATGCACTTTTTTTTAGACCCCTTTGTCCAAAATTTCAGTGCAAATTTTCAAACCCCTTTACTAACTGATAAGAAGGTGTTTCCCTTTTATTGGAGTGAAAAGGCCCCGGGAGTTTTGAAGAGATTAAGGAAAAAAACAATTTTGGGGCCCCCTTTCTGATTATTAAAATTTTTGGGCAAAATTTTTGAATTTGGGAAAGGAAGCTTCCGGGTTGGAATTGGGGCCGGGGTTAAGCAGGAAAGGGGGCCTATTGGATTTTTAGTTTAAAAGTTTAGTGGAGCAATTTGAAATATTTTATATATTATAAGGGGTTTTTTTTTCCTTAGTTTGGGTTCCTGATGTGGCAATTTTTTCCCCCCCAAAAAGGGGTTTATTTTTTAAAACAGATCAAAGAAACTTCAAAAATTTTAAGGGTAAATAATTTGTTAAAGCTCAGGCTAATGGGTGGGAAATTTTGGAGGGTTTTTTTTTTATGTGATTAAGTACAAAAAGGGAATCAAATATTGTTGTGACGTTTATCACGACGGTAGGGCTAATACTTTCTCCAGTCAAAAATTTTTGGGTTTGAACTGTTGAAGGAAAAAATATTTTGTGATGAGGAATTCAAAAATTTTTTTTGGGGAGGTGTCTTGGAGGCGGGGGGTTTAAGATGGTTAAATTTTGTGTTGATGGGGGTTTTTTTTATAAATCAGGGGGAAAATTTGGGATTCCCTTGGGGGTGTGAGGGGTTTTTTGGGGGGGAAGCAACTGCAGGTGGTTTTTTCCCAAGGGTTTTTTGGGGAGAAGGGGGGAAATTAGCCATATTGAAGGAAAATTTTTACTGGAAAGGCCCCGATTTAAAAGTGTCCCTAGGGTTTTTGGGAAAAGGGGTGGTGTTTGAAAGAGCCAAGGGGGGGAAAGGCGCACAGGGGGAAAATATGCCTTTACCATAACCCTCTAGGCCTTTTGGAATGTATAGCATGGATTTTTGTGTTTTGGGGTTAACCCAGAAACAAAGAGGGGAAAAACTCTATTTTTGGTGGTTTTGATGGGTTCAGCAAAATGTTCCCTGTTTTGTGCCAATTTCCCCAAAAAAAGACGAGCTCTTTCATTGTAACCTTTTTTGGGGCAGGGGGAAAATTTTCCCAAATTTAAAGGAGTTTGACACAGGGTAGTGGAGACAGAGATATTTAAATTTCCTTTTTTTTTTCTGGGAAAAACAATGGAAAAGTGGGTACTAAAAATGATGTACATAAACCCCTTTTCCTTCCCCCGAACCCAAAAAAAAATAGAGGTTGTCAACCGCCGCTTGGGAATTTTTAAAGCAACAGTTGGCAAGAAACCCTTTGATTTTGGGGCTTGTGGGCTTCCCATTGTTGAGTTGCTTACAATAGGGCTAAAAAAAAGTTCAAATAGTAAGTTCCCCTTTTAAGTTATTTATTGGGTAAACCCCTTTTATTCCCTTGGGTTTTAAAAGTGGACCAGCGACAAAAAGGGAAGGGAAAATCTTAAATGAGTTGACCAAAACAACAGATTCCCAAACATACATGGGTTAACCCCTAAACCTTCAGAAAACCCCGGAACAACAGAAAGGGTAAAGGAAAAGGCACAGGAAAAACCATCTTTATAAAACCCCCGGAAATTTTGTTGGTTTTAAATTTTGCGGGAAAAGGTTTTTCCCCACAAAAAGTCAAGAAGCAAACTCCCAGATTAGCGGAAACCCTTCGGGGCCTTAAAACGCATCAACAACAAGTTTTGCATCGAGTTGCCCGGAGATTATGGAGTAAAGCCCCTTTTAATGTTTCCGATCTTTCACCCTTAAATTTTGAGATTACTTTCACGAAGATCCATCAGATTTGAGGGCAAATTTTCCAAAGCCGAGGAGTTTATAGGAATTCAACTTTTCCAGGACTTATAAGGGGGTCGAGTAAAGGGGCCCCTTTGAAATTGTTTTTGGGGGTTTTTCTAAGAAACCCAATTGAGGGGAAGGGTTTCCTCCTTTAATTCCCTTTTCACTTAAAATTTAGAGCATTTTCAGCAAAGGTTTTTTTGTCAGTTTTCAGGGGTGTCAAAAAAACCCCTTTTTATGAAATGAATCAGGGTTGTCAAAAGAAAATATTAAAAAATTTGAAAACCCGCAAACTTTAAGGAACCCTTTCTTTTTATATTTACTCTTTTATGAACAATTTTTTGGTTGTATTTTGGATTTGGGGCTTTTATTTTTTGAAAAATTTTATTTAGGGTTTGCCCCCTTAAAAGTGGCAAATTTTAATTTTGATCCCCTTTTTAAACCCCCAGAAGTGAAGGGTTTTAAATTTCTTTCAAAGAAGGGTTTTGGGGGAGATTTTTTTTTTTAGAATTTACACTCTTTTCATGGTGAATTAGGGTTCATACCTTGGTTCCAACTCTATCAATTTCAATTCCAAGACTTGAAATTGTGGCGAGTGCAACATCTTGAAATTGTGAGTTAATCAATTTCATTTTGTTGTGATTTCTTTTCTTCTCTAGTGTGTTGTATCTAGGGTTGATTTGAGATAGTTCTTGTCAGATTTACATGTTATTATTCATGAATTCTTGTGATTTTTGAAGGAAATTATCAAATTGATTCCATTCATCTTTAAGGTTTCCTTGAAAACGTATTTTCACCATTGGGAAAGGGGATCTTACTTTAGGGTTTTTCTTTGTCAAATTGAGGCTTCATTGCGTGGATTATATGAAATTAGAGTGTTGTTAGAAGGAATTTTCTTTGGGGTATTTTGTTTATATTATTGTTGATTGAATTTCATCATTTCAACGTTAGGGTTAAATTTAAAAAGTGCCATTTTTGGATCCGATTTTGCCTAGACTTGAGATAGTTGATCTTAAGTCTTTGGATGTGCTTTAAAGTTGATTAGGCACATCATGCAGTTTGGGTTATAGTGGACAGTTTGGGACCAAGTCTGCTCATTTTTACTTTTTAGAGTATGATACAAGTCGAAAAATAAGCTCAGATATACATACAAGAGATAGTTAAACTACATGGGGGCTAGTGACCACATTTTCTGATAGAGATACGAGGTTTGTAAGTAGATCGGGAGTAGCTTCCCTAAAGCTTTGGGTAACAAACTGCAATTTAACACAGCATTCCACCCTCAGACGGATGGTCAGTCTGAAAGGTTTGTACAAATACTGGACGTTTTGCTCAAAGCATGTGCCCTAGTTTTTGGAGGCAATGATAAGATACATTATACTTATATTTCCTTTTAGATTTATATTAAAATGTTTTTCCAATTTTATAAGAAAATATAAAGAAATGATATTTAATGGTGTTTTTTGTGAAAATTCAGGTTTTGAGGACCCAAAAGTAAATTACAAGTTTAAATTTGGGGGGAGTTTGTCAAAAAAATTTAAGAAGCGAGTGAAGGATTGCACTAAAGCCCGCCGGCCTTAAAACCGGGCCTACATTAAACCGGCCTCAAAAAGCATTAAAGCCGCCGGCCTTAAAGCCGCCTACATTCAAGGCCCTGGCCTGAGCCGGCCTACATTACTCCCCGGATACCCATTGCGAAAATCGCTCCAAATCGTATCTTAATTAATTTGCTGATTCAAACCTCATCAGATCAACCTTATCCTCCTCCTCTTTGGATCTATAAAAGGCCCCCCTTTTGTGAACCTTGGGAGCATTCCCCTTTTTTTTAGCATCCCTTTTGCTTAGCATCTTTGTTTAGCATCCTTTGTTTAGCATCCTTTGTTTTTCTTCTTTGTTTTAGCATCATTTGGGTCTTTCTTTTGAATCATTAGAATTCCCTAAGGAATTTTAGGATTTTACATTCTTTTTAAATTTCCTTTACATTTCATGTTATTCCAAATTTAGTTTGAAGAAAGAATGTTATTTTGCTGAAGTTTGCTTTCAATTGAAAAATTTCGAGGAATCATTTTGGAAGAATGAAGTTCTACAAACTCTTGAAGATTATAGCAATTTTTTTCATTTATTTTTATTTTCTTTTATCCATTTATAAGTTTATTCTTGTTATTCAATTTTAAATTTTCATTGCACCTCTTTATTTCAATTGTTTTTAAAGCAACTCATACATAATTTTCTAAATCATCCTTGTGGGAAACATGATGAAGCCATAATTAAAACTAAAATGATCATTGTATTCATGTTAAATAGGGAAATATAGATATACGGGAATTTCTATAAAAGTCTTCTATGAATTGCATTTTGTAATTGAAATCAATGCATGGGAATGTAAATGACTCGAAAGAGAAATTTGGTTTATCAGGAATTCCTAAGTAAGATTAATAATTCATGTGGAAGCAGCGTTTTGAATTTTATTAGAAATTGACTAAGTGTTCATGCAATATTTTTATAAATTTTTCACTAAGGATTAAGAGAAATTATTTTAAAGATATTAGGCAATCATATAATTGGGAAATTTATGATTGTGAATTAGAATCCTCATTTGATTTTAAATTAGCGGAGCTAAATTTAAATTGAATTGAGGTAACGTTACTTTAACTCTTGATAAAGGATTAAGGTTTTGTTAATTTCTTGTGAAAATCCATATAGTTATGAGTATTATAACATGAAGGCAATATGATTAGTAGAATTAGGGTGGATTCTATTTCCCCCCATCATTCGTCATTTCAAACACAATTCTCTTTTAAACATTTAGTATAATTCATTCAATTCTCATCAAATATCATTGCCTAAATTTAAAAGTAGAAATTGCTAAAGGGCTATTACTTAATCAATCTTCATGGTTCGACACTCTTCTCTCACTATATTACTTGATCCATCCGGTACACTTGCCGGTATTTATTCACGCTCATTTTATATCTCTTTTGCCCTGGATCAAGTTTTTGGCGCCGTTGCCAGAGATTGATTAATATTATACCATCTTCAGATTCTATTGTTAATTAGGCACAATTATTTTTTTATTTAATTTGTTATCATTGTGTGATTGTTTCCTGTTCTCTTTGAATTTCTTTTTATGCGCAAGAGTAGAAGTGCTGAACTTCTACCAAATTAATCTTGAGATTTGAACGCACCTTTTTCGACAACTTTGAAGAGAGATAGAAGAAAAAAAGAAGAGAACATGGCAGTGAGAACAACAATCGGATTCAGGGTGTTTGGAGAGCACTTCAGGATAACGATACCCGTTGATGACCCTTTTATACTCATCTTTAGTAAAATTGGACATTTATTGATTTTATGAAATCAAAGGAAAGG
>JBBMOL010001874.1:0-31319 GCA_037954665.1 Laguncularia racemosa
TTTAACGGTTTTTTCCCAAAAACTTCGTTTTTCATTCGTGTCCATGTGAACCACGGTTCCACGCCAGATTTCAAGCCGGCCTTCATCTGGTTGATGTTCCACACTTCTCTCATTGGCACACCTAGCTTCCACCACGGCTTCAAGCACGGTTTATCCCATGGCTTCCACACGGCCGTGCCTTAAGCCATGTCTCTCTCTGTTGTAAGTCCTCATTTTCGCCTTCTTGTCCAGTGTGTAACACGATTTGAACCTTGGTCGTGCCTCAAACCGTGCTTCCTCCGGTGGTGTAATTCCTTGTCTTGATCCAAGTTGTAGATGACTTCTCCAAAATACTTGAATTAGCATCCTTGACTCCATTTAACCTGATTTATCACGATGATAGAATTAAAGTACCATTTCCTTATGATTTCTATAAAATCAATAATAATTTAACACAATTTATACTATAAAGATTGACTATAAAATGGCTCTATCAGCAAGATACGAAAATATCTTTCCTTTTCCAAGTAGATTTTGAGAAGTGAATCTTCGTCTGCCTGGCACGCCCTACCTCACGGCCGTGGGTCAAGCCGTGCCTTCCTCGTGCATGATCTACAAGTTCTCCTTGGCACGTTTAACTTCCACCACGGCTCTAAGCACGATTTCTCCACAGTTGACACCACGTCGTGCCCTAAGTCCGTGTCTCTCTCTATTGAAAGTCCACATTTCTGCCTTCTTGTCCAGTGTGTAACACGGTTTTGCGCCATGGCCGTGCCTCAAACCGTGCTTCCGATACACGGCCGTGTACTTCAACCGATTATCTTCCTGTTGATTCAAAACCAAGTACACGGCCGTGTACTTCAATTACACGCCCATGTACTTCCCTCCGGCGTGTAAATCCTTGTCTTGATCCAAGTTGTAGAATGACTTCTCTAATTTACTTGAATTAGCATCCTTGACTCCATTTAACCTAATTTATCACCATAATAGAATTAAGTACCATTTCCTTATGATTTCTATAAAATCAATAATGAATTAACACAATTTATACTATAAAGATTAAGTATAAAATGGCTCTATCAGTTCGTGTCACTAGAGCCCTCAAGAACCTTTGAAGGTTGGCATACCTGCGTCTGCACAGTTTGGTCCTCTGATGGTTTGATCATGTGGCTATGATCCTCAAGATTCTATGATGGTTGTTTTATCTGTCTTTGCATCTCTTGGACTTCTGATGGTGACATAGGGTTCAATACTATAACGTTTTCCATCTTTTTTGAACATATAAGTATTTCTGTACCCATCATGTAATACCATCTTGTCATTACAACCATGGTCTACCAAGTAATATACGGGATGCACAAAGAGGAAGAATATCACATTCAAGCTCATCATAGTACTTGTCCCCTATACTGAAGGGTAACCCTAGCCCTTTGGGTTACACAAAGACCACCCTGATCATTCAACCAAAGTAATGTATAGGGTTTGGGATGTGGGATAGTTTCAAGTTTCAACTTTGATACTAATGATGCAGCTACAACATTAGTAACAACTACCACCATCAATAAATAATTGCATACAAGTTTCCTTGTACCCTACAAGAAGTATGGAATAAGTTTTCTCTTTGTCCCTCGTCAATGGTTTGAAAGGAAGTCAAGTCCCGATGCAATACATTAGGGATAATGAAAAAATTTCACTAGACATGATTGTGCTCAAATCCAATAATACAATAATTATCTTCACACTTCCAAGGTTCAAGTACACAACCAAGCCACAAATGAAGTACACTCAACTACTTTCAAGTAGATAGAATTAAATTCAACAACAAGTGTTTAAGTAACTAGTTCAATTACTTTCACACTTTAATGAGTTGTTGAATTTCAAATTCTATTACTCATTTTCCTTTCTTTCTTTTTTTTGCCTTGACTTCTCACCACTTAAATACACAACGGGCAGTAAGGAAAATACTCACACAACACACCATCTACCGCCAAAAAAAGTCCCCTTATGCTCACGGTTCAAGATGCTTTACACCATTACTAACAATGTCCTTGACAACACATACAATAACCAATATCAAATGTACACAACCTCTACTAAATTCACAAGAATTTAACTCCAACTACACTCCTCTAGCCATGGCATTATTCACTTCCACAAAATACAACCAAAACAGCAACTTCAACATAAGATAAGTGATAGGAATAAAAAACCGACAAGACCTATCATTGGGGCAAAAACTAAAGGATTTCAAATCTTGGCGATGAGGGCCCATTTTGAGCAGATTGACCCTGGAATTATTTATATATTAACCTCTTTTCTATTATTCTTGTATATGTTTTTCCAACAGGCACACTTATCATATTCTATAGGGCAATGGACAAACTCCCTCAGACTCAGCTTGTGGGTTATCCATGGACCGACCTGAACCACGAAGAGCTGGGCCGATGGATCCTATAGAAGACCGGCATCATGAAGACCATTTCTTTTATATATTTCTTCTTTTATGAACTATTTTAGTTGTATTTGGGTTTTGGGACACTTTTATTTCTTTGTAACTTTCATTTGGGGTTAGCCACCTTAAAAGTGGCAAACTTGTAATTTTGAGCACTTTTTAACCCTAGGAGTAGCAAGTATAAATACTTGCGTAAGAGAGGGTTTGAGAGGCTAATTTTGCATAACAAAACACTTCACATTTCGTGAGAGGGCTTAGGGTTTTCCTAATTCCAAATTCCTTATCAATTTCAACCCCAAAAAGTTTGAAATTGTGGCGAGTGCAACAAGGAGAAATCGTGAGTAATATCGATTCATCTTTGTTGTTGTTCATTTCTTCTCTAGTGAGTCATATCTAGGGTTGATTTGGATGTTCTTGGACTTGTTTTAATTTGAAATTCGTGATCAATAGCTTGTTATAGGATTGAATTATGTTGATCTATGAATTCATTCTCTTTATTGTGGCTTGAACTGGATATTTTAAAGGAAGGGTTGGAATTTGCGGTTTGACCCATTTGATTTCTTGATTTGATTCACGCGGGTTTCAATTCTAATTGTTATTATTTGATAAGATTACTTTTTGGATTGATAATAGCAATTAGAGCTCTTTGGATTGCATTCCATTGCATTTAGGATTTCACGCCATTTTCCTTTTGTTGTAACCAGTTTTTGTGTGTGTGAATTGAGGATTTTCCTTGATTCTTTTGATTGTGCCTAAGCTTTTAATTAGGCACATCATATTTTTGTATCAGAGCTATCTAATTTGGATACTTAAGATTTAAACACATCCTCATTGGAAGAATTGGTTATAAACATGAGAATTGACACCATTGTTCATGTGATTGAGACTAGTTTGATTGACATTGTTTCTTTGTCTTTCAAATTGGTTTTTATATGTGCTTAATCTTGGATTTGAGCACATCATCTTTTTGGTATCAGAGCACATGTTGAGAGAAGGGAATTGGTTTTATTTGATTTCGTGGAGTAAATCATCAATTAGGGTTAATCTAGTGAAAATCGCCAATTGTGTTTGTTGTTGTGTTTTGAGATTGCGTAATTACCTTGGCTTGGAATTAAATTTTCTGATTGTTGGAGTTGGATTGGGAAGGTTGTTGTATCATCTTGTGATTAATAATTTTCATGGAAGGAAGGAAGAATAGAAGTGTTGTTAATTCAACAATTGTTGAGCTTGAAAAAATTACCTTGTTCTTGCCGTGACTAGTTGTGGGTGTGAGAGAGGTTGTGAAGTTTGTTGTTGTGATTTCCATTGTGTAATTCTGAATTGGAGAAGTGCAATTTCCAAATTTGAGGTATGAGTTAAGGAAGAAATTTGAATTTCAAAACACACATTAAGTCATTGTTTAATTGTGTGTTCATTTGAATTTGAAAGTGGCTCCTTACCATTTGTGGAACATTGCAATTAATGATCTCATTTTGAATTTGAACTTAAGTTGCCTTTTGTTGTGAGTTACGGTTTGAAAAATTGTATAGAAGTGAAGAAATACAAGTGTGGAAGAGTGTGTATGTGTGTGCTGCAACATGTATAAAAGGTATATGTGTGTGGAGTTGTGTTTTTGTAAAATTAGTGAAGGGTATGTATGTGTGGCGTTATGTGTGTATGTTAATTGAAGGTGCCGTACGTGGTGAATTGTGTTGTGGTGAGGTGAGTGCAAACATGATTAGGTGTGGTGGTGGTGTAAATTTTGGAGTTTTTTTGTGTGAAAGGTGCTGCACATTAAGACTAATTGGGGGTGTAAAACTTTAGCGAAAAAGGAAAGTGGTAATAGAATTTGAAATTCAAACAACACATTAAAGTGTGAAAGTAATTGAACTAGTTACTTAAACATTTGTTGTTGAATTTAATTCAACTACTTGAAAGTAGTTGAGTGTTACTTCATTTGTGGCTTGGTAATGTACTTGAACCATGGAAGGTAAAGGGATAATTATTGTATTATTGGATTTGAGCACAATCATGTCTAGTGAAATGTTTCATTATGCCAATGATTGCATCGGGACTTACTTCCTTTCAAACATTGACGAGGGACAAAGAGAAAACTTGTTCCATACTTTTTGTAGGGTACAAGGAAACTTGAACGCAATTATTTTGATGGCGGTGTTGTACTAATGTTGTAGCTACATCATTAGTATCGAAGTTGAAACTTGAAACTATCCCACATCCTAAAACCCTATACATTACTTTGGGTTGAATGTTCAAGAGGGTCTTTGTGTAACCCAAAGGGCTAGGGTACCCTTCACTATAGGGGACAAGTACTATGATGAGCTTGAATGTGATATTCTTCCTTTGTGCATCCATATATTACTTGGTAGACCATGGTTAATTTACAGGATGGTATTACATGATGGGTATAGAAATACTTATATGTTTAAAAGGATGGTAAAACGATAGTATTGAACCTATGTCACCATCAAAGGTCCAGGAGATGCAAAGACAGATAAAACAACCATCACAGAATTTGAGGATCATAGCCACATGATTAGACCCTTTAGAGGACCAAATAGTGCAACACTGGTATGCCAACCTTCAAAGGTTCTTGAGGGCTCTAGTGACATGAGCCAACCCTTAGAGCAAAAATTTTTCAAACACCGATGTGCCAACCTTCAGAGGATCCGAATGACATTTGTTAGACGAGCAGACCACCAGAGAGCTAGACTGTTCAGAGACAGTTATGTTCACCTCAGGGTTTTAGAGGGTAATGAGCAGTCGGGCCAACCATAAAAGACCATGAAGATCAGCGACATTTTAGAGAGTTAGAAAGGAGATACAATATCAGTGAAATGGGTTGAGATAGGGGACACCTCAGTGGGCAATGGGCTTATTTATGTTGGGAGATGAGATTCATTCCTAGAAATGGAGGAGAGAAAGCAATTTACCACCCGTGGTATTTAAAATTTGGGGATTTTGTAAAGTACTTTTCAAAAGGATTATAGGAGAAAAACAAAAGTCTCCATTCATTTGATCTACCCGATTTGAGGACAATTCTTTTTGAGGCCCGGGAGATGATAGGAAAAATTCCGAGAAGACTATCATTGGGGCAAGAACTAAAGGATTTCAAATCTCTTAGTGATGAGGGCCCATTTTAGCAGATCGACCCTGGAATTATTTATTTATATTAACCCTCTTTCTATTATTCTTGTATTGTGTTTTCAACAGGCACACTATTAATTCTATAGGGCCAATTGGACAAACTCCTCAGACTCGTTGTGGTTATCCAATGGACCGACCTGAGCCGGCAAAGCTGGCCGATAGATCCTATAGAAGACCGCATCATGAAGACCCATTTCTTTTATATTTTTTTTTATGAACTTTTCAGTTGTATTTTGTTTTGGGACAATTTTATCTCTTTGAACTTCATTTAGGGTTAGCCACCTTAAAAGTGGGCAAACTTGTAATTTTTAGCACTTTTTAACCTAGGAGTACAAGTATAAATACTTGCTTAAGAGGGTTTGAGGAGGCTAATTTTGCAGAACAAACACTTACATTTCTTGAGAGGGCTTAGGTTTTTTTTCCCAATTCAAATTCTCTTGTCAATTTCAATCCCAAGAAGTTGAAATTGTAGCGAGTGCAACAAGGAGAAAATCGTGATTAATACAATTATCTTTGTTGTTTTTCATTTCTTCCTAGTGAGTCATATCCTAGGGTTGATTGGATGTTTTGGACTTTTTTTAATTTAAATTCGTGATCAATAGCTTGTTTTACGATTGATTATGTTAATAATGAAATCATTCTCTTTTATTGTGGTGTGAACTGGATAGTTAAGGGAAAGGGTTGGAATTTGGGGTTTTAAACCCCCATTTGATTTCTTGATTTAATTCACGTGGGTTTCAATTCTAATTGTTTTATTTGATGAAGATTACTTGTTTGGATTGATAATAGCAATTAGAGCTCTTTGGATTTCATTCCTTTGCATTTTAGGATTTCACGCCATTTCCCCTTTTGTTGGAACCGGTTTTTGTGTGTGTGAATTGAGGAGTTTTCTTGATTCTTTTTGATTGTGCTTAAGCTTCTAATTAGGCACATCATATTTTGGTATCAGAGCTATCTAATTTGGATACTTAAGATTTATCACATCCTCATTGGAAGAATTGGTTAAAAACATTGAGAATTGACACCATTGTTCATGTGATTGAGACTAGTTTGATTGACATTGTTTCTTTGTCTTTCAAATTGGTTTTTATATGTGCTTAATCTTGGATTGAGCACATCAATAAGGCGGCTTGTTTCAATAAGTGCACAACTCTACAAATGGTAAGAGGCTTTTCAAATTCAAATGATACACAATCAATTATGACTAATGTGTATTTGAGATTTCAAATTGACCTCCTAATGTACACTTTCAATTCTGATTTCAAATATGAAAATAATAATATCATTCCTACCAATGTCCAAAAATGCACACACTACACAATTTTACTTCACAATTGAAACACCACTCTTCCCCTTCACCGTTTGCTAACATTGCAATACACTCTCACACTTTAGCCTCAAAGTGCAGCACCTTACTCCACACAACTTCCACAAATTCACACCATAAACCTCAAGCAATGGCAGCAACAAAATTTAAATTTGAAATCACTCCACTAAAATGCAACCTTCTCCACAAATGTAAAATAAAATTCAAATTCAAATAACACTTTATTCAATGCAACTCAATGAATTGCTTTCAAACTTAAAGAAGGTATTTGAATTTCAAATGGATGTTTATTGACAGGAATCAGACTTTCCAAAACCTATCAATGATGAGATCCATGATGGGAGCCAAGCCAGAAGATGGAATGTGGTCCACTTGAAGTGCCACCTGGACCGATTACAAGAAATCGAGCGAAACGATTCAAGGAAGTACTTAACGGATTCATAAAGGATGTCCATGAACCCGAAAAGGATTGGGAGCAATCATGAACTTGGAAAGGATTGGGAACAACCATGGGAAGGCCCTTGCTTTTGTACAAATCATAAAGGATACAAGTTGATGGGGGGGCATGTCTTTTCAAGGCACGGCCGTGTAGTAGTCTGAAGGTTCACAAAAATCATACACGGCCATATACACGGCAAAAAAGGCACGGCGGTGTATGGTGTCAAGAAAATCCACAGAAAGTTACACGTTTAGAAGTAACCGGCCGTGTATATCTCCAATGCCGGCTCAAGGCCGCTGATAAAGGCATATTTTACTCATAATTAAATAAGCGATTTGCGAGTATTCATTATTGATTTTAGAGAAATCAAAAGGGAAAATGTACTTAATCATGTTATTTTTACATTTCAGATGTTGGAGGACTTTGAGTTCAAAGTTTCAATCAATTTGGAGAGATTGCATACAAATTGAAGCATGAAAAGATTGAAGGATGGCAAAAAAAAAAAAAAAAGCAAAGCTGCCGACCTTTATGGCCGGCTTAAATGAAGGCCGCCGGCCTTTAGGGCCCGGCTTAAATAAAGGTTGGCCTTGGCCGGGTCTGTTTTAATTGCATTTTCCCTCGCCTCCCCTTGCATATATATAGGTCCTAGGTCGATTTGTGGAGGAACTTTTGTCAAGTTTAGTGTTCTTAGAGTATTTTTAAACCCTATTTTTAAAGGGAGAATTGTGAAGATCAAATCTTGGAGAAAACTTTGTGATCTTCATGGAGATTATCATCCTTTGTGAAGGATTTGTGGAGTTCCTTTCAATTAAGGTATTATTTGTATTGTTGAATTGGTAAATTTCTGAACTTTATTTCTTATATGCAATTCAAGCATTTGATCCAACCATTGAATATGATTTCTTTTACATGAATCTCCTTGAATCATATTCATGTCTTTATCTCCATGAATTGCTAAGTCTTTTCCTTGGGAAATTGGATGAAACCCTAGATGTTAAAAGGATAATTGTAGCCATGTTATATGATTAGGAATTATTAGGATTATTCATGATTGCAATTCCTTTGATTTCAATTATAATTGGTTTCTTTGATTATAATTGTTAGAAATCCTTTTGATACGGGAGTTGATTAGGATTTGTTAGGAATTCTTAATTAGATTGATTATCTTTACAGGAGTTGCGATAATTGGTTTAATTAGGTTTATGGCAGGCGCAAATGCAATGTTTCTTGTTAATTAATCACTAGGGATTAGGGTTAATTGATTTAGGGCATTAGTTGTTTTAACATCGGGAGGTGTATGAACATAATTTTGATTCCTTGGTTAATTGGAGAGCGGAAGCCGACTAATTGATTTAAGGTTAACATCCTTAAGAAGGATTTTATAAACTCACTTGAATAACCTTACACCACTAGTTGATATAACATGGTAGCAGTTTGATTAATGGATCTAGGTGAATTCTAATTTCCCGCTTTTCATAATTGATAGATTCTTCATAAAATTCTTCTTGTTTTGCTTTAAGTTAAATTTTTAGCTTAGACATTTCAAGACCCCTTTTTAATCCCCTAGATATTGATAAGAATTGCCATAGATCTATGTACTCTATTGGTTCCTCGAGGGATCGACAACCTTACTTTTCACCATTTCTATTACTTGATACGACTAGTGCACTTGCTGCAATTTACGCTCCCATTTATATAAATGTTTGGCATATAAAGTTTTTGGCGCCGCTGTGGGGGAAAACTAATAGTATTAGATTTCATAATTCTTTTGGTAGTCTAGGTGCAATTTTACATTTTTTGGCTTTTGTCTTTTGCAAGTGTTACATGGCAAGAGTAGGAGTGCTGATCTCCTCCCTTTTCGATAATGAGATTGAGTACTCTACGCCAGATTAGAAGAACAACAAGTAGAAGAGATGGCGAATGAGGATAATCGCCAGATTCGGGTGTTCAGCGAGCACTTTAGAGATTTCTCTGTTCTTAGGATTCAGGACCACCCATGTTAGACCAACTATACAAACAAAACAATTTTGAGCTTAAACCGGCACTCATTCAAATGGTGCAATCAGTCAGTTTGGAGGGTATTCAAATGGAGCCCTGATGATCTCTTGTTGGGTTTCTTAATACACCAACATTGTCAAGCAGAATGGGTCACTGATGATGCCATAAGACTACAACGTTTCCCTTTCTCATTGAGGGATAAAGCTAAGCTTGGTTTATTCTTGCCCAAGGATCAATCACTAACGGGAAAACCCTTTCAATCAAGTTCTTGGGAGATTCTTCCCCAACTAGGATCGCCAAACTAAGAAGTGACATCACTAACTTTACAAAGTTTAGTGGTGAATCACTTTATGAGGCATGGGAGAGATTCAAGGAAGCAACTAGAAAATGCCCACTTCATGGTTTACCAGACAATCTCCTCATTGAGATCTTTTACTTGAGTCTGGATGAGACATTGAGGTCTCTTGTAGATGCTGCAGCTGGGGGTGCACTAATGGGAAAAACTTACTTAGATGCTAGTGCATTGATAGAAGAGATGGCCTCTAGTGCACAAAATTTGGGCAAACTGAGAGAAGTGGTACAAGAGTAGCTTCAGTGAAAGACAATGTCAGTATGGCTCAATTGATGCTCAGATAGCTTCCCTCACCACTCAAGTAAGTAGACTCCCCTATTCAAATTCTTTTAATGCTAATCCATCTTCTAGTTGTGAAATTTGCTTAGGACCTCACTCAGCTAGTGAGTGCATGGTTTGAAAGTTGTCAGCTCCATCTATGGAGAGCAGGTAAACTTTGTAGGCAACCTCCAGAGAGGCACTCAAGGACCATATTCGAATACATACAATCTTGGGTGGCGCAATCATCCAAACTTCTCATGGAGGAATGAGAATAGCACTTAACCCACCCCTTGGATTTCTTAAACAAGCCTCTGCTCAGAAGGGCCTATTCTCAACAGCAACCTACTCAGAGGGAAAGGCTCAAAAGGGAGCTACATGCAAAAGACTGACACCCTCTGCAAAACCAACAAGCTTCTATCAGAAACTTGGAGGGTCAGCATGGTCAAATTGCACACGCAGCTAAGTACTAGACCCTCGGGGTCTTTCCCTAGCAAAACTGAGGAGAACACCTATCATTTTAATGCCATCATGCTAAGGAGTGGTAAGGAGGTGAAGAAAGCTGAAAGGCGGGTAAAAATTAAGAGAAAAATCCAGAGAAAGGTAAGCAAAGGAGGAGGAAAACTCAATCCAAAGCACTAGTGTTGCAGCCTTATGTTCCACCTACCCCTTTCCCAGGAAGACTCAAGCAGAGGGAGTTGGAAGCCAGTTGCCAGGTTTTGGAATATTTAAAGGGCTTCCAATCAATATACCTCTCTTAGAGGCCTTGAAGCAAATTCCTTCCTATGCCAAATTCATAAAAGAGCTGCTCTCTAACAAAAGAATCCAGGGGAGAGTGTTGAGAAAGTAATGCTTCTTGGCGAGAGTTCAGCTGTCATAGAGAAGAAAACTGCTCAACTACCTAGAAAGCTGAAAGATAGGGAAGTTTCAATAACCCTTGCACCATTGGGAATATTGATTTTGAGAATGTTTTGATTGATTCTGGTGCAAGTATTAATTTAATGCCACTTTCCCGTTTTTAGGAACTTGGAATAGAGCCACAAAAGTGCAAGAGGAAACCCAAACACTGTGCAACTAGCTGATAAGAGCTTAAGGTTTTCCAGGGTACAGTGGAGGATGTCTTAGTCAAGATCGATAAATTCATATTTCCAGTGGACTTTGTCATACTGGATGTGGAAGAAGATGAGGAAAATTTCCCCTCATTTTTGGGTAGACCATTCCTAGCACTGGGCAAGCTCTAATTGATGTAGGACAAGGGAAGCTCACCCTTAGAGTACTAGATGACCAGGTAAAAATTTTATATGTATGATCTTGTGTTTTTGTCTAATGAGAAGCAATGTATTATGACATACTGCTGAGAGTGAAATTACTAACAATGATGTGGGGGGGAAGATGTAGGGCAAACCACTCTTGAAGCTGTCTTGAATAGGATAGATGGTTGGGGGAATGAGGATGAGCAAGAAAACAAAGGCTTGAGCAAGTACCCAGATGAAAATATTGTTGCTTTTGAGAAGAAACCACTATGAGAAGCCACCAATGCCGACAGTAATGCCCATGCAGACACTTGAACCTAATGTCCCTTTTTTAATCAATTGTTTGATTATGAGTGTCTGAATTCAGGAAATCCATGGCCTCACATTAATCCAGCGCCTATGACAAAAGAATTGCAGCAGCAGATTCAAGGCCAGTTGGATGAACTAGGGAAATCCTGGGTGGTCAAGGGCAGACATCCAGCAGGTAAGTTTGTTGATATCCACTACAAAACATTGGGGGAAGCTGAAAAGAAGGGCACCATACCATGGAAGGAAGCTTGGAATCTGAAAACTGAAGACGATGGTGTTGGAGGAGTTGTTTAAAATCCTTGATTTAAGATGAGATGACAAACCTTGATAGTCAAGCTGATGACTATAAAAACAAGCGCTCTAAAGGGAGGCACCCATATTTATGTTTACTTTAAATTTTGTTTCGTTGGTTTTCTTTTAATTGTTTTTAGGAAAAAGCAACGTAAATGTTCAGAAGGGCCAATCTCTCCAAGTTCAGCTTTGATGGGATTTTTAAAAATGGCTTCTACATGTTATACCAGGGAGTATCAGTTCCTTTTTCTTATTTCCTTCCTATTTTGTTTTTTGCATTGATGTGAGACAGTGTGGACCCCTATCTATTCTTAAATGTGGGGAAGGGAATGTAGTATTAAAGTTGAGATGAGTATTGCCCCGTTCTGTCTTTGATGATCATACTCTTCCATTATCTTGAACTATATTTGTCCCTGAGTTATTTGACAATTTTTAGGCCCAAATTTTTTTCAAAAATTTTGATGAAAAAAAAAAAACAATAGCCTTTTTTCATCTGTTTATGATTTTTTTAAAAATAATAACTCATTATTATGCCTACTCACCACTGTTGTGATTTTTGTACTTAGTTAAAATTAATGAATAAATCTTTAGAAATCAAATTTACCATGTTTTTAGCCTTATAATTTGAAGTTTAAGAGTCTATTAAGTCCTCTTGTGAAAGATAAACAGGTCTAAATTCAGGTCTCTTCTCTAGCTAGTATATCTTCTTGGAAGTTGCTTTGAAAGCTTTTCAACATCTAATGAAAGAGGTAAGGAAACTCCTCACTTAGTGATCCCTTATAAAAAAGTCTTAATTCTGTAAGCATTCAAATGAAATAAGTTGCATTACTCCAATGACTCAGGTAATTGAGTTAAGAGTATCCAAAAATTGAATGCTTTGAGTAAGGAGGTTCGATGGGGTCCCTTTAAAACTTGGTCACTTGGGTGATGAGCCCGGGATGTGCCGAATCAGTGATCTCACTATAGCGATAAGGCGGAGAAGCAAAAGTTCAATACATGAACTTATTTTCTAAAAAAAGAAAAAGAAAAAAAAAAAAAAAAAAAATAGAGTTTAGTGAATGCTCATCAATAAGTTACAGGATTATAAAAAAAGGGAGAAAATCTAGAAAGGAATTGATACCATTGCTTTCATTTTTATGTTGACCTGTTTAAAAGAAGTGATGTGAAGGATCATATGCTTGCTAATTGCCATTTAAGTTTAAATGGGGTTTTTCCTTTAGGACTGAATATCTACTTTTGGAATAAGAATTCTTAGGTTAAACGCTTGGATTAAATTTTGTTTTCTCTAGATTAGTTGGTTTTAAATTTTGAGTATATACTCTATCACATATTCCCCCCTTTGGTTTGAGTGGTGGGCATCACAAAGTAGTGAGTCAGAAATACAGATGACAGATGTTCAAATTCATATGATAATAATTTTTTTTTGTACTTTATAGTGGATTTCTTTCTGGGTTTTTTTTTGCTTGAGGACAAGCAAAAGTTTAAGTGTGGGGGAGTTGATAAAGGCATATTTTACTCATAATTCATTAAGCGATTTGCGAGTATTCATTATTTATTTTAGAAAAAATCACAAGGAAATGGTACTTAATCATGTTTATTTTTACATTTCAAATGTTGGAAGACTTTGAGTTCAAACTTAATCAATTTGGAGAGATGCATACAAATTGAAGCATGAAAAGATTGAAGGATGGCAAAAAAAAAAAAAAAAAGCAAAGCTACCCCTTTATGGCCCGGGCCCTTCCATGAAACCCGCCGGCCTTTATGGCCGGCTTAAATGAAAGGGCCCTCGGCCTTTATGGTCGGCTTAAATAAAGGCTGCCCGGGCCCTTGGGCCGATCTTGTTTTAATGCATCTTCCCCGGGCCCCCCCTTTCATATAAATAGGTCCTAGGTCGATTTGTGGAGGAACTTTTGTCAAATTTTAGTGTTCTTAGAGTAGTTTTAACCTAGTTTTAAGGGGAATTGTGAAGATCAAATCAGAGAAAAACTTTGTGATCTTCGTGGAGATTATCATCCTTGTGAAGGATTTGTGGAGTTCTTTTTAATTAAGGTATTATTTGTATTGTTGAATTGTGATTTCTGAACTTTATTTCTTATATGCAATTCAAGCATTTGATCCAACCATTGAATATGATTTCTTTTACACGAATCTCCTTGAATCATAATTTATGTCTTTACTCCATGAATTTGCTAAGTCTTTTTTCCTTAGGAAATTGGATGAAACCCTAGAATGTTAAAAGGATAATTGTAGCCATGTTATATGATTGGAATTAAATTTGGATTATTCATGATTGCAATTCCTTTGATTTCAATTATAAATTTGGGCTTTGATTATAATTGTAGAAATCATTTTGATACGGGAGTTGATTAGGATTGTTAGGAATTCTTAATTAGATTGATTATCAATACGGGAGTTGCGATAATTGGTTTAATTAGAGTTTATGGCAGGCGCAAAAGCAATGTTTCTTGTTAATTAATCACTAAGGATTAGGGTTAATTGATTTTGGGCATTAGTTGTTTGTAACATCGGGGGGTGTATGAACATAATTTTGATTCCTTGGTTAATTGGAACGCGGAAAGCCGACTAATTGATTTAAGGTTAACATCCCCTTAAAAAGGATTTTCTAAACTCACTTGAATAACCTTACAACCACTAGTTGATATAGCATGGTAGTAGTTTGATTAATGGATCTAGGGTAATTCTAATTTCCCGCGTTCATAAATTTATAGATTCTTCATAAAATTCTTCTTGTTGCTTTAAGTTAAATTTTTAGCTTAGACATTTCAAGACCCCTTTTTAATCTCCTAGATATTGATAAGAATTGCCCTAGATCTAGTACTCTATTGGTTCCTCGAGGGATCGACAAAACCTTACTTTTTCCACTCTATTACTTTATACGACCAGTGCACTTGCTACAATTTACGCTCCCATTTTATTATATGTTTTGGCATTTTCAGCCGCTGGCCTTCATGTCTTGTTTTTGTTATTTTACGCAACTTATTGAAGTGAATGTCGTTTTGGGCTTTATTGTTACGAATTGTAAACCCTAGTATAATTTCTCCTAGGGTTTAGAATTTGATGGGAAATTATAGAAAAATAAAAACATTAAAGTTTGAAAAAAACACTTTGAGAGAATTCCTCTCTTGGTTTTTTAAAGAACTAATCTAGAACTTATTGGATTTTTATTTTCGTGGCGTTCATCTCGACTTTTTCAATCAGTCTTTCACCCCGATTGTGGGTCTTCATATTTCCAAGGTTTTTGTCTCGTTATAACAACGGGTCGCGATTTCCACTTGAGTGTGTTTGGAAAACTTAGGTAGAAATTCCGAACGTATTTATATTGGTTTCTCATCCCGTTGACTGGTTCAATTAGTTAAAATCCGCAAACCAATTTCTATCATTTGGTATCAGAGCTTAGGTTGTTAACCCCCAACAGTTCGGTTTAGGGGAAAGGGAAATCAAAACCCTAACTCCAATCGTTTCATATCAATTGTGCCCTATTCAATTTATAGTGTTAATTGTCTATTGAAAGTGTAGTACCTATTATTTAATTTTGTTACAAAAAAAAAGGAAGAATCACGACAAAAAAAAAAAAAAAAAAGAGAAACGTGATCAAGGGGCGACAAACAAAGGCAACAAAAAAAAAATCGGAAAGAAAAAAAGGAAAATTACGAGCCCTAGAGTTGTTTTGGAATCCCAACGGAAGGGAATTGGTATAGTTTGGGTTAGTTCCAAGAGAATTGAGAAGAGGAAAAGGCGAATGATATCATCATTGCTTGTGAGAAAAGCACGAGTGACTGTGTGATATCATCCTTTGAGCGAAACACATAAAGAGTGTATTGTGAGGTTAATCTTATATATATCTATTTGTTTCGTTGCTAACCTTTTTCTATAGGAAATATGTCGAGGCAACATTCTCCCGAAAGTGAAAGGGGAAGGGGTTTGACGCTAGGTTAGTGATTGAGGCATTGAGGGGTGAGATGAAGAGGATGTTTCAGGAGGGGATGGAACAAATTCTGAGACGGGAGAGCAAAGACTAGAACAATCTAAAAAGTCTTCCAAGAGCATAAGAGGGAGAGTTGTTCTAGGGAGTACTAAGGGTGGAGATAAATGTCGGATGATGAGTTTGATGAGCCTTCTGTCGGAAGTTATAGAGGTTATAGTGGCGAAATAGAGGAACTAGGGATTGGGGTGATAGAGCTGATAGGAATAGAGAGGATAATCAATTTTAGTAGTAAAAGATGAAGATTCCTCCTTTCCAAGGGAGAATGATCCCGAGGCGTACTTAGAGTGGGAGAAAAAGGTGGAGATGGTGTTTGATTGTCACAACTATAGTGGGAGAAAGAAAGTGAAACTTGCTGCCATTGAATTTTTGGATTATGCCATAATGTGGTGGGATCAATTAATTGAAATAGAAGAAGGAATGGCGAACCACCTATTAAGTCTTGGAAGAGATGAAATGGGTGATGAAGAAGCGGTTTGTGCCCTGGTATTACTATCGTGAATTGCACATCAAATTGCAAACTCTTAAGCAGGAAAGCCGAAGTGTGGATGAGTATTTAAGGAGATGGAAGTTACGATAATCAGGGCGAATGTTTGAGGAGGATAGAGAGGCTACCATGGCTAGGTTTCTTGCTGGATTGAATAGAGAAATTCAAAATGTCGTAGAATTACGCATTATGTAGAATTGGAAGATTAGTTCATAGGCTATAAAGGTTGAAAACTAACACAAGAGGAAAGGTAGTAGTAATGCACGGTTTCAAAAAGGGTACTGGTTCATCCACTTGGAAGACTAACCAATGGGGGAAGGAAGAAAAGCCTTTACCCACTAATAAGAGTAATTAAACCCATGTAAATATGGGCATTAATGATGAATTTGTATAGTCTTTGAATAAAATCAATGTGGATTCGGTATTAACAGATAAATATATGTTTTTAGGGTTTTAATACCAAAGAGAAGGAAAAAGATCACAAAAGGAGCATAATTGAAGCTTAAAAGATCAAGGTTAAAGTTACTCATGGACAACACAGGGAAAGCCACCGCCGTGTATAAACCCAGGGACCCCTGAAGATAAAAAGCACCCTTTGGAAAGGAAGCACGACTTGTGGTAGGGGTGTGTTTGAACCGTGGCAGACCTGCAAGATGGAAAGCTCCAAAATTTAAAGCGGGTTTAAATAATTACCCGCTTCTAGCCGTGTTGATTCGTGCCCTAGTCGTTAAAACACTGAGAAAGATTGGGAGTTACATATTATAAACTGGGGGAAACACGGTTTGAAATCTGGCCGTGCTGTTGGGCGGTCGGCGATGTTATTCACTGAGAGATTCTTTTGGAAAGGAAAATAAGTCTATTTTCCCAGTAAAGATGCTGGCCATCCCTTTAAGAGTATAAATAAAACACCATTAGAAAAGGAGGAGGGGGCGGCACAGGAAAAACCCCTAGAAAAGAAAAGTTGTTGCGGAATAGTTTCGGTTGAAGCCAATATTTCGTGTTTAAATTTTTTTTTAGGACTCAAAAATTTTATGTTTACTTTTTTATTAGATTCATGAGTGGCTAATTTTTTCATCCCTTTTCCCCTTGAGAAACCTCTGTTGTCATGCGATAAGATTTTTGATTTCAATAAAAAATTCTAATCTTTGAGTTTTTTCATGTTGAATCATATTTTGTATCTTGATATGTGCGCGTAAGGAGGGAATTTATCTCTGTTATTAAGTTGAAAAAATCATTAATAGGTGGATCTGCAGATAAAAAGACCCCTTTGTAACCCAAAGGTGGTTATAAAGGGTTTTCTATATTGAAGAGGTCTTTTGTGGTCTGGTTAAATGAGGTCCGGGTTTTTATTGCAATCTTGATTACTTTAAAATTGAAGAGTCTTAATTGGCTTAATTAGGATTAGAGATTTTTGATTTTGAGGAAGACTCTAATCTAGTGTAAAAAAACTCCGAGATCAGAGATTGGTTTTATTGGACAGTTCGGAATTGCACAAAAGTTGCTTGAGAATTAGGGGTCTTGGGCGGGGTATGTTTAGATCATTGATTAAATTTAAGGGAGTGTTTGATTATATTTACTTTGTTCATTTTATTGTTTTTTCAGACTTAAGAAATTAAGATAATTAAATCATCAATATGAAAATTTAAAATAGTAAAAATCGTTAGTCTAGTACTTTAAGTCTTTTGGAACGATCCCCTGTACCCCATGTATATGCTAGTCGAAGGTACACTTGCCTAAGAACATCGTAACTAGGATTGAGTAGAGGGTTTAAAAATTTGTTAGAACGGTCGATCACCCATCAATTTTTTGGCGCCGTTGCCAAAGACTTGTAATATTAGGAAAATTTGCGCCTATACTTTAACTATAATTTTTTTTTTTTTAGTTTTTACATCAATTTCATTCGTGCTCCATTCAAATTTGTTGGGAAAAAACTAATTCATGTCTGTCTGTCGCGGTTTTGAAAAGGGACTCTTCATTAAGCTTCTTGACTTTGATCCTGAAAGGACCAAATTTTAAAAGGTGTTTGAAGAAACTGGGCCAATGGCAGATGAAAAAGGACGAGGGGTTGTTTTCTCGACCTACTCTGAGCAAAATGGGTCGTGTATTGTGCAACTACAATAGGGGCCAACAACTTCGAAATCAAGGGCCCTTATATTCTATGATTCAAAAACCAATGCCAGTTTACGGTTTGAACGGGATCCTATGCGCACATTCAGATGTTCTTGGAATTTTTTTGCCAAATTGAAAGCAAAAGGGAGTATTGAGGAAGACGGGAAAATTGTGACTTTTCCCTTTTTACTCTTGGGGAAAGCAAGGCAGGGGTTTTAGTTCACTAAAGGGGTTTTTCCATAACCACGGGGAACCCAAAAAGCGGAGACTTTCCTGGCATTATTTCCCCCCATCGAAAACTGCCAAGTTGAAAATGATATACATCATTTCCCCCAACAGATCACGAGCCCCTACATGAAGCCGGATTAGATTCAAGGATCTCTTAGGCGGTGTCCACATACCAAATGCCTAATTGGCTGCAAGTTTTCCAATTCTTAATGGGTTGCATGCAACCGGAGAAAATTTATGCTGGGGTTTGGGGGTACTTTGAATGTAAAAACGCCGAAAAGCGTTGAGTGTTTGAAAACAGGGAAAAAAATAATCCCCAAAGGGCCCATTTCAAAAGCTAGGGCAGCGGGCATTTATAGGTCGATTTGATGACACAATTGCAGCAAAAGTAGAAAAGCTCACTTAAAAAATTTTAAAGGGGAGGTTGTATCTCAACCACCCCAATATGCTAAATTGAACCTCATTCCAACATGTGGTTTTGAGGAAAAGAGCGTTTTGGGTATGGGGGAAACCCTTTAAAAAGATCACAAAACAATCCCTTAAAAAACCATAAAACCCAGGATGGGTAATCACCCTTTTTTCTTTGGGAGAATCAGCAATCTAAAAGGGGTACTGCACCTACTCCGGTTTCCCAAAAGACCAGCTCCACCCCCTTTCAAAAAAAGAAATCTAACCTTGGGAATGATTGCAAATTTTATTAAAGGTCGGAGAAACCCCAACAACCCACAGGGCAGTTTTAAAAAAATCATGAAGCCTCAACCCCAAATTTGGGGAAAACTGAGGGAGCAATTTTAAAGCGCTTGCTGAGCGACCACAAGGGTCCCCCCCGGGAAAATACAGAGCAAACCCAAGGAACACGTGAAGGCAGAAACTCTTGGAGGGGAAAAGGAATGAATCAGACAAGTGTGGGGAAAACTCCTGTTATTAGGAGGGGGAAAAGGAGACTGTTGATGGGCGAGCCCCACTAAAAAAGCGAAAAAGGCAAAATTATGAGGAAAAAAACAAAAGACTTAGAAGCTAAAAAGACACCTTCGTCCCCCCCATAAACCCCCACCCCCTTCCTCTGGGGTTTTGGAAACGAAAAGGATCGGGAACTTTTGGTTTTTTGGGATTTTTCAAAAAAATTACATATAAACTTCCCATTGGGAAGCCTTTCTCGCCCCCGGTTGCCAAGTTCTTGAAGATTTATTATCTAAAAGAGAGTGGAAGAGATCTCCACTGCAACAATTGGTGCGAGTTGTTTGCTTTTACAAAAAAAACTTCCAAAGTTTTGAAAGCCCGGGAGTTTCCCTACCTTTTCTTTGGATTTACCCGTAAAAAGCTTTAGCAGATCGGGGACTGTAAAAAATTCCCATTTTCCCCTCTTTCAAAGCTAGGATTGGGGGACCAAACCCTAACAAAGAGCCTTCAATTGGCAGATCGATCAGTAAAGTTTTAAGGGGTTATTGAAGATGTGTTGAAAAGTAAAACTTTCAAATTCCCGTTGGTTGTAATCCTGGACATGGAGCGCATGAAGCCCCTCTGATCTTGGGACGCCCTTTTTAGCCAAGCCCAGAAAATCATTGGAGCTGAGGGCCCGATTAGTGCTGCGCTTTGGGGGAGACAGTTAGTGATACAAACCCCAGCTGTGTAAAGAAATGGGTAGATTCTATGATACTTGTTATCAATTGATGTAATTTATACCTTTGTGGAAGTATTTATGCAAGGATCCATTGATTTTGATTTTGAGAGTATGCAATATTGAAGAGACAAAGATTGTGCAAATACAAAAAAAGTGATCATCTTGTTTGGCAAGGGGATGAAGGGGATAAAAACAGATGGGAAAACTTTGATGCGAAATGTTACCAGTTTGAACCTCTTTTGAAGACCTCCAACTTTGGAGTGAAAACCCCCTGACTAGGAGTATGTTTTCTTGGAAAAGGTTCTCATTCCCGGGTCTCATTGCAGCCGGGCAAACCCATTGGTCAAAGGAAAAAGCTTTGAAGATCTTGAAGGAGCAAAACGTGCCTTGGCATAAAAAATGTGGATACCCAAGGGGTTGGCCATCTTTTTGCAAATACAAAACCCTGATGGAAGACAATTTCCAAACCGTGGTGCAAGCCAAAAAGGCGCCTAATCGAAATAGAAAGAAGTTGTTAAGAAGAGGTAAAAAATTTTTAGGTTAGGCTAATTTACCATTTCTGATGTTCAGGGAAAGCCCCGTCCAGGTGGTGCCAAAAAAGGGGGGGGAATGACGGTGGTCCCAAAGGGAAAATAATGGCTCATCCAAAAAACGGTGATGGGTTGCGGTCTGCTTTCACTATCGCAAAAAAAAAGAAGCCACCGCAAGGACATTTTCCTTTACCTTTTTTGTCATCGATGTTGGAGGGTTGCTGGCATTTTTTTTTACTATTTTCTAGATGGGATGTCGGGATATTCCGATTCAGATTCCCCCTAAAGATCAAGGAAAACTCCTTTACATGTCCCTAGGGGCCATTTGCTTACAGGGGATCCCCTTTAGTTTTATGTAATGCCCCGGCCCCTTTTAAACGGTGATGTTGCGCTTCAAAGTTATTGAAGATATTATGGAAGTATTCAGGATGACTTTCCGTGTTTGGGGTTATTTGATTCTTGCCTAAAAATTTTAAAAAGGGTGCTATAGTTGGAAGAAAACTTTATCTTAAATTTGGGGAGAGGGTACTTCTGGTGACTAAAGGGTTTGCTTAGGCCAAATATCTCAGCGGGGGATTGAAGTAGACAACGCCAAGGTTATCTATAGCCAAATTTCCCCCCACCCTCTTCGATTAAAGCATTCGGAGTTTTTGGGAAATGCGGATTTATAGCGATTATCAAAATTATCCAAAATTTGTTGTCCTCCACCAGGTTGCTGAGAAGAAAAAACCCCTTTGTTTCAATGATGAATGTTCTAACCCTTTTTAAGGGCTGGGGAGAAACTGCCCGAAGTCCTTCATGGTGGCCCCAGTTTGGGAAACCCACCATTTGAACTGAGTGTGTGCCACGACTATGTTTGGGAGCTGTCCGGGTCAAGAAAATAGTATTTTCCCCAAGTATACTATCCCGCAAACCTAACCCGGGGGTCAAGGGAAAATTTTTAAAAAAACCTAAGAAGGAGTTTTGGCGTAGTGTTGCTTTTGACAAATTTCGATCTTTCTTGTTTTTTTCAAAAGGGGATGTGTATATGACCACCCCAAGAGATATTTTAAAGACCCCGCGGATGCAAAACCCCCTAAAGGTGGATACTCCTTTCAAGAATTTTAAACCCTTGATCAGGGGGGACAAGAAGGGAGCAGAAAATCCAACGGATCCTTTTTTCGATTGGAGAACCCCTTGTGGAACCTGAAGGGAAAAAGATATTAACGTAAATTTCCTAGGAGAATTGTATTCCCTCAACAAGTGAGCATTCGGAGTCCCCGGTTTGCGACATGGCCAACTTTAGTGGCTAGGGTCCCTTTCCTAAAAATGTAAAGCAACGAAAAAGAAGTTCTTTACTGACCTGAAGTATTACTATTGGGAAGACCCCCCTTGTTTAGGTATTGCTCAGCCCAAAGATAAAGGGGTTGGTCTCACATGGGAAGGGTGGGGGATCTTAAACCCTGCCTAGTGGACCCATTGGGGGACACCCATGGTGCAATAGGACAAACACAAAGTGTTGAGTGGTTTTTATTGGCCCAATTCAAGGTTTCCCAAAAATTTTGGGAGCCAGTGGCGATGCCAGAGAGGTGGGAACATTTCAAGGAGGGAGAAAGCCACGCACTATATTTTGGAGTGCGAGTGTTTGATGTATGGGGATTGTTTTTAAAAGGCCCTTTCCCCTTTCTATGGAAAAAAGTTATTTGGTGCAGTGGTTAGTGTCTAATGGGGTGAAGCACAATCTACCAACAAATGACGCTAAGGTGGTTTTCAAGTTCCTAAGAAGCTCTTTTCCATTTTGGGTGCCTCAGACTAAATTTGTGATCGGGGACACATTTTTGCAACCCCAGATTGAAAAAATTTAAAAAAATATGGAGTGATCACCGTCTCACCACCCTTATCATCCACGACAAGTGGGCAAGTAAAGTTTAAAATGAGAGCTAAAACGCATCTTAAAGAGATCAATCTCCAGCTAGGCGAGTTGGGAATAGGGTTTGACGATGCGTTATAGTTATGGGGGCTTCAAAAACCACTTGATACAACCCCTTTCGGTTAAAATATGAAAAGCGTGTCACTTACCGTTGAGATTCGCATGGGCGTTTGGGCATTAAGACTACAACCTCAATCTCGACAAGCAGGAGCTCCAGGAAGAGGCAAAATTAGTGGCTTGTGAGTTAAGACTTACGGCTTGACAAAGCTTTTGTTTCCAGGAGAGAGCCAAACAATCTGGCCATTTGCGCCACACAACAATTTGAGGAAGGAGATATGGTATTGTATTCAACTCCCAGGGTTAAACTTTTTCCCGGGGAAAATCAAATCAAAAGGTCAGGGCCTTTTCGGGTAAAAAAGGGTTTTCCCTTAGGCCGGTGGAGTTAAACACCTTGAAAAGGGGATTTTTAAGGCAATGGACAGGACTTAAAAATTACTTAGGAGACAAGGGGGGGTTTAAAAGAGCGGGTTGACCCTTATTCGAACCCATAACTGACTTTTTTTTATTCCTTTAGTCGAGCAATGCGTTAAAAAAAAGCATGGTGGGGGCAACCCTGCATCTACTAGGTTAGTTTTTTTTTTTTTTTTTTTTTTCCCATCATCTTACATTTGTGGGGGGTTTTGCAGGTAGGGTTTTAACAAAGAGGGCACGACATGGTCTAAGCCACCCAAAGTGTACGGGGATTTTTGAAAGGTGCACAACCCTGCCACAAGGTAAAAATTTTTTCCCAAATTTTTTTACAGGTAGCGGATAGCCGGTTACGGGAGACACTTCACGACAGCCCAAGCCATGCCACAAGGGAAGTTTTTCCAATTCTTTTAACGAGAGGGATGCACGGGTTTTGGTCCCCTTCAAAGATGCCATAGGTAAGATTTTTCCAAGTTCTTTTATACAGAGCAGTGTTGGATGGTTTTTAAACGCCCCCGTTTTTAACCGTGTCGTTAAAAGCCTTTTTGGGTTTGGGAATTTTTAGAAATAAACACCTTGCACTACACTTTTCCTCCCATTCCCACATTCCTTCTTCTGCATCGTCGTTCTTTTTTTTTCCTCTTGTTTTTTCCCCTAGGTTAAGAAAATCTTCATCCAAACTTTTGAGTTTCTTAAGCGTGGTTATTCAAATGCCTGGCAAAGACCGTGGGGCGTAAGAATGCTCAACCTCGTTCACTGGGGGTTCCCCAGGACCACGCGACGTACCCTCCTAAATTGCAGAGGGAAGACGAAGGTAAATATGATGTGTGCGAGAAAAAAAGGTATTTATGCCTAATGTGAGTTATTGGGAAGTGTGGCTAGATAGGGTTGGGGAACGATTTTGGGCACTTTTTGAACGATCCCCTTGGGAAACACTTCTGACCTTGGGGAGGACGTGTATTTTTTCGCTAAGCTATATTTCTCGCCCATTCAAACTTGTTTTGGCGGGCATACCCAGCTTTATAACATGTTCCTTCTACTGCCAAAGGGGGTTACCACCTGTTGAAAGGAACTTCATCAAGGCCGGGTATTTTACAATGAGTTTGTCGACTCTAATGAATTCTCGCAGTTCCCGACCCTTTCCCAGGGGCTATGCGCATGGAGTGTTGAACATATGGGGGAATGGTAGATATGCCCCCCAAACTAAGGGGGAGCATTTAAGGGGCCCTACGGCGTGTACTTATTACATTCTATCCCTTCAACCATGGTATAGGTGTTCCGGGGTTGTGAATGCATCGGGGCCTGTTCGCTGTGGGGGTATGATCACGGGGACCCGGTTAATGTCGGATTAGTAGCTGGGGTGTTTGAAAAAACGTGCGTCTGGGGGACCACAAGGTTTTTGTCGGCTTTGGATTACCCCCTATTTTGAAAAAATTATGGGTTTTCCCAACCCCGGGTTCCCCCGGGAATTTTGGAAGGAGTGCCTCTCTCCCCTAGGTTTGCGGGTGGATTTTTTTGCTATTGGACGCACTGACGAACAACAAGACCAGTAAGAACTGAGCAGGTGAGGGGGCAAGAGGGGAGCCAAGAGCAAATTCAAGAGTAGGGCCCGGGTGAAACCAAGGGGGCCCGATTCGGTAAAGAGATTGACTGCGGATTTTTAAAAAAAATTTGAGAGAAAAACCTGGGGGGGTAAAGCGGTGAAAGGCTTGAAGAGTTATTTGGTCACTTGTTTATCCCATATTGGTGAGAAAAGGGGGTTGCTTCCCCCTTTTGGTGGCTCAGCGATGAGGATGTAGATCACAAGCTCTGGGTTGTTTTTGGGGGAGATCTCATCGGGGGGCATATCATCCCGGTTTTTCATGTGGAGAATCCTGGGTGCGCTTTCAGGCACGCATGAAAATCCCCAAATTGCTATCCCGAAGGAGCAATCGCAGGATCTGGGTGATTAGATCGAATTTTCCCCGCCAATCGGTACTGTACATTTCCACGGGGAAAGACTTCAGTAGCTGTCTGCGAGTGGATCGATGGGTTGAACTGGGAGATTTGGACCCTTAGCAGAACAACCTTTTTCTTTTTTTTTATGTCCTGATTTTTTTGATTTGGAAGATGACCAACCAAATGTTTCAATAGAAAATGCTGATGTGTTAGCTTTATTTTTTGTCAATTATGGTTTCTTTTTTTTTGTTTTGTTTTTTTTTGTTGTGAGATACAGGGTTTCAAAGTACACCGCCCCCTTACGTTTAGCAGAGGTTTCTGACTCTATTGTGCTCGCTTGACTTTTTTAAAGATCTGCGTTGTAAAGAATTCAGGGAAGTTTTTTGTTTTCCCTTTTTTTTTATTTTTTCTTTTATTTTTGCTTCCTTTTTGCATTTTAAAGAGGACAATTTTGGGGCAAGTCATTTAAGTGTGGGGAAAGGGGGTTAGGAAAAAGAAACTGGTTTTCAAAGGGTTGTGCAATCAAAAATGTAAAATTTTTTTTAATTAAGGGTTAAACGATGAGACTTTTGACAAAACGGGATGTGGATTTGTTTTTACCCCCCAGAAAATCTTAAAAAATTTTTATTTTCTTTTTATGTATTTAAAATACGTTGCTAAAAAATTTCAAGATGAAAAAACCAAGTGAGTAAACTTGTTGTCATTTAACCTTACTTTCGGGGAGTGAGATTGGATTAAGGTCACTAGTAGTTTTTTTAGCCCTTCTTTTTTTCGGGTAAGCTATATAAATTGGGGTGAAAGGGGTAAATGTACTTTTAATTGGTGATTCCTTTTCGAAAAAAAAAAAAATTGGGGTAATGGGAAAAATTTTAAAATTTTAAATAGTTCAGAATGGGCCCATAGCCGAGTAATTTAAACCTGAGAGATGCCCGTTTTAAAAGGAAAAACATCTACTGATCAGGGGACGAACGGGGTCAAAAGGCTGAAAAATCGCATAAGGGAGTGAGAAAAGTTCGAGAAAACGAACTTAAAAAAAGCTTATATGAACAATAGGGATTGTTGAGATGGTAGAGATTCGAAGGGGTATTTTTAAACCCAGTACCTAAGATGCCTGGTCTGGGACTTATGACCAGGAAACCCTCTTTTTTAATTAATTAATTAAGTAAAAGAGTTTAATAACTCGAACAAGTAAAACCAGGGGCGCCTTCTACCTTTAGGGGGAAAAGTCGTTAACTGGTGATGAACCACATTATATCAAAAGTTTTTTTCTGGGTCTTAAAATTATTAAGTGTTTAAAGGTAAACTCCCCAAAAATTTAAATAGAAATTTGGGTGAAAAAAGAAAAGGAAGAGTTAGGGGACAAGTGGATACAAATGCCTTTAGTCCCTGTTTTGTTGCTTACAAATGGTTGAAAGGTTTTTATACTTTATTTTACTGTCTCGATCTTGAGAATTTCGACTTTTTGGGGGCTTTTTTAAAGATAAGGGGAACAGTTTTAAATTTTCTTGGATTACTTGGGAAATTTTTGTATTTTTATTTTGATCCCCTAAAGATAAGTAAAAATTACAATGATTAAGTGTAGCATGAAATGTGATGCTAAAATTCTTCTTGTTGCGGGGAAAATTTTGAGAACTGGTCCCTTTGGGGTTTTTTTAATGTGTTTTCTTGGGACAAGCAAAACCTTAAGTGTGGGGAAAATTTTATAAAAGTAAATTAACCCCTTGTAAATCAGGGATTATGATGAATTTTTATGTCTTTTGAATAAAATCAATGCGGGGTTCGGTATTTAACAGATAAATATGTTTTAGGGTTTATAATACCAAAGAGAAGGAGAAAAATCACAAAAGGAGCATAATTGAAGTTAAAAAATTAAAGTTTCCATGGAAAAAACAGGGAAAGCCACGGGCCTGTCATGAACCGTGGGCACACCTGAAGAGAAAACTCACTTTGGGAAGGAAAAACGGGTTTGGTAGGGGGTTTTGGGTTGAAGCCGGGCAGAGTGCGAAGACATGGAAAGCTCCAGAATTGGCACGGGTTATAACTTTCGGCTTCTAGCCGTGTTTATAGCCGGTTCCTAATTTGTTCCCAGCCGTGTCAAACACTGAGCAAATTGAGGAGTTACATATTATCGACCAGGGGAGACACGGTTTGAAATCGGGCCGTGCTATTAGGCGGTCAGGCGACTGTTATTCACTCACGGATTGATGAGCCATTTTCACTAAAATCTTTATTATAAATTGTTTTTAAAATTATTATTGTTTTATAGAATCATAAGGAAAGGTATTTTAAATTTCTATCTCGTGATAAATCAATTTAAAAATGGAGTCAAGGTGCTTAACCAATATTTTAAGAAGTCATCTACAACTGGTCAAGATAAGAATTACACCACCGGAGGAAGCAGGGTTTTTTGGGGCAGGGCCAAGGTTCAAACGTGTTCACCTGGAAAAAGGGAAAATGAGGACTTTAAACAGAGAGAGACAGGGCTTAAGCACAGTCGTGGTAAAAATAGGGTCCCAAGGAAAGAAAGTGTGGAACATCAACCAGATGAAGGCACGGTTTGAAATCAGCGTGGGTGTAACCGTGGACACAGGACACGAATGAAACTTGAAGATTTGCACAGATAAAGGACGGCTTGAAATCGGGCCATGTGTGTAACCGGGCACACTGGGCCGGATGAGATTTGGGAAAATATGCCAGAGGAGGGCACGGCTTGACCCCGGCCGGGGTAGGGTTTTCCCAAAGCGACGATCTTCACTCTCGAAATCTACTAGGAAAAGGAAAGATATTTTCGTATCTTGTACAAAAGATCACATCCCATCCCCCTAAAAAATTTTAAAAAAAAACCAAACCCCTAGGGGTTTAGGAAAACCCTTTTGAACTTTTGAATCTTTGAATCTGGAATACCTTGGAGACAAAGGAAATGTGGGGCGGCAGGAAACCCGGTTTTCATTATGTTTTTTTTTTTATTTTTCTTTTTTTGATAAACATGAGTGCTAAGCTCTTTTTTTTTGCTAAAGGGTCATAGGTTTAAATTCCCAGAATTTTTGAGGTTAATGACTTTTTTTTATTCTATTCTTTGCTTTCGGGTATTCATATATCTTCTTTTCTTTTTTCATTTTTATCTTTTTTGATTTGGGATAAAAAGAGCTCTTCTACTCAATTAGAAGTTAATATTTGTCAACTGCACGTCAAATCCGTAAAATTTTTGTTGTTCTAGTCTTAGTGACGCAATAACTTTTTTGGTTATAAAAGAGATGATCGATTCATGTTATGGAGGTGTAATTTATGTTTAAATAGGTTTCTTTAATCTACGGGGAGAATTGGTGGTCTCTCAGATCTCAATGCTATTTATAGATTAAAACCTAAGCGTTGTTAGGGTTTTTTTAATCAATAAAAAAATAATTCAAAGCGCTTTCTGAGGTTATGGGAAATAAGGAGGATAGGTTGTTAGAGTTGTTAAAACCTTAACCCGTTCACTTGGAAAAGAAAGATACATGTATCTTTCCCGCTGAAATCTCGGCCATGCCCAAGAAGTATAAATAGAACAACCCCCTTTTTGAAAGGGGGAGGAGGCGGCACAAAGAAACCCTAAGAAGAGAAGTTGTTGTGAGAATAGTTTCGAATTTGAAGCCAAAATATTTCGTGTTTGAATTTTCTTTTTGGGCTCAATTATTTTTTGTTTTGCTTTTCTTATTAGATTTATAGTGGTTAATTTTTTCATACCTGTTCCCCTTTAAAACCCCGTTTTTCTGCGATAAGTTGTTTATGTTCAATAAATAATTCTAATTTTAGTTTATTATTTGCTTTTTAGTTTGTTCATCTTTAATTTGTGGCAGTATTAGGATGGAAATATCTCTGTTATTAAAATTGAAAATCATTTTAGGTGGTTGGCAGGATAAAAAACCCTTGTAATCCTAAGATAGGGGTAGGAGGTTTTTGTATTAAAAAGGGCCTTTTGGGGTTTGGGTTTAATTTAGAGTCCTGGGGTTTTATTGCAATCTTGTTTTCGTTAATTGAAGAGAGATCTTAATTGGCTTAATTAGGATTAAGATTATTGATTTGAGAAATACTTTATCTGGTAAGAAACCCCCGCGATAAAAGATTGGGTATTAATCATGGACAGTTCGGAATTGGGAAAAAAGTTCATGAGAATTGGGGGTGGATCTTGGGCAGGGTAGTTTAGATCATGAATTAAATTTAAAGGGAGTTTTGTTTATATTTACTTTTTCATTTTATTCGTTTCTTTCAGATTAAGAAATAAAAATAATTAAGATCATAAATAGTGAGAAGTTAAATAGTGGAAAATCGTTAGTATGTACTTATGGTCTTGTGGGTCGTACCGTATCCCTTGTATCGTAGTCGATAGGTAACTTGCCTGAAATGATCGTTGTAGGATTTTAGGGGTTAAACTTGTTAAACGGTTTGATCACCCTCACCACTAAAAACCAAAGGAGATAATGCAACGGGGTTTATCCTGGGAACCCAAAGGTAAACCACCTTCTACTCCAGAAATCTGCATTTGATGTTTTTTAAAACAAGGTAGAGGCCATATTGCTAGTCAAGTCCAAAAAAGGCGTGTGTTTTGGTGATGATGGTGAGTATGGACTGAGGGGATTGTGAAGAGGATGATTGCCTCCATTAGAATTAGTGATGATGGGGGGCTGCAATAAAAAGGAAGGTTGTGGCAGAGTGAAGGAGCTTTTAATGTGCAGGGGAGGAAAAAGGGGTGCAAAGGGAGAATTCTTTCATATAGATGTTATCTAGGTGATCTATTTTTCAGTTTGATCATTGATGGAGGTTTTTCACAATGTGGTGAGTATTTTATTGTTTAGTGTGGGACCTACTACTAAACACCCCAGTCCAATAAATTGAGTGGTTGAATGAAGTGGTGAGACTAAGGTTAGTAAGCAAAAAAACCCTTTATTGCTTTTTTGCATTGGTAGGTATGAGGGGTAGGGGTTTTGCGATGTGTGCCAATGCAAGCGGTCTGTGTTTTTGGGGGGCCATGGAGTTTGAAGGGAAAGGGTTTTTCATGATGGCTTTTTTAACAAGTATACACTTGTTCACCAGGGAAAAGCTTTAATCTTAAACCTTTAACACCAAAAACAGGTGTATGAGGATCAGTTGCAGCTAGAACAGTCTTTTGGGCAAAACATAAGGTGAGTGAAAAACAGAGGGAGAGTGAGAGAGCAAAAAGCAGCGAGAAAGAAAAGGAATACAAAAGTCAATCTCAAAAAGGAAAAAGAGAGGAAGGTGGAAAGAGTGTGAGAGACCAAGGTTTGAAGGGGGATCAACTTTGGTGGTGAGTGAAAAGGAGAGTGCAGCCTGTAAAAGGAGAGTTGTGTGGCAAGAGCGAGTGAATGAGGAGAGCGTTAGTGGATTGAAGCAAAATTATGTTGGTTTCTGGTTTTTTAAAGAAGCTTGTTTGAATACTAACGAACTATTTAACTCTTTGCCTATGTGTGGTTGTGTTATTCTGCAGGACTTTAAAGATGTCTTTCCTAAGGGGATTCCCAAAAAGGTTTACCCACCTATTCGTGGTATTGGCACCAAATTGACCTTGTACCCGAAAGCATCGATTCCAACAAACCAGCTTATAGGAGCAATCCGGAGGAGACAAAGGAACTCCAAAGGCAGGTCAATGAATTAATGGAGAAGGGGTACGTGAGAGAAAGCATGAGTCCATGTGCAATGCCTGTGATTTTGGTGCCAAGAAGGATGGGTCATGCAGAGAATGTGTGTTGACAGCCGCGCCATCAACAACATCACGGTAAAGTATCGTCATCCCCCTTCCTCGCTTAGATGACATGTTAAATGAGTTACATGGGTCTAGTGTCTTTTCCAAAATTGATTTGAAAAGTGGGTATCACCAATTAGAATGAAAAAAAAAAAAAAAAAAAAAAAAAAAGAAGGTGATGAATGGAAAACCGCATTCAAAACGAAATATGGATTGTATTTAGTGGTTAGTAATTTCCTTTCGGGTTTTAAATAACGCACCTAGTACTTTTATGAGACTTATGAACCATGTTTTGAGGACTTTTATTGGCAAATTTGTGGTTATTATTTTATGATATCTTCATTTACAGCAAGAGTTTGGAAGACCATTATATCTCACTTAAGGGATGTTTTAGAAGTGCTTCGAAAGGAGCAATTATATGCTAACCTCAAGAAGTGCACTTTTTGCACAGACAAAAATTGTGTTTCTTGGTTTTGTTGTTAGTGCA
>JBBMOL010001875.1:0-19276 GCA_037954665.1 Laguncularia racemosa
TATCAAGGATGGAAAAATAAGCCACTAATGACCACATGGAGCAACCTAGAAGAATAAAAAAATGAAGAGGAAAGTTCAAAAGTAAACATTGGAGAAGCTAATATATGTCTAATGGCAAAGTTTGACTCAAACTCGGATTGGCATTCCATACCTAAAGAAATGTGTACTAAACTATTGAATGCACTATCAAAGGCCTAAGTTCAGAATGTGAAGCCACATAATGAAATTTTAGGCCTTAAAGAATGAACAAGAAGCTATATGTTAATAAACACTCTTCTAGCAAGTGAAAATGACCTATTGAAAAATGAATATGAAAATTTGCAAGTCGAAAAAGAAAAATCAACAAGTGAAAACATAACTTTAAAAGAAGAGATAAATAATCTAAAGCACGAATTAAAGATCTTTTTCAATCCTTAAGCAGTATGCTTAACAAATTTATTGAAAGCGGTAAGAAACTTAAATGCTTTTTGTTAAGCTAAAGACTTGACTCATCTAAATTTGGATTAGGATTTGAGAAAGGTGAAAGTTCAAATGCTAATGAATATGAAAATTTGCAAGTCGAAAAAGAAAAATCAACAAGTGAAAACATAACTTTAAAAGAAGAGATAAATAATCTAAAGCATGAATTAAAGATCTTTTTCAATCCTTAAGCAGTATGCTTAACAAATTTATTGAAAGCGGTAAGAAACTTAAATGCTTTTTGTTAAGCTAAAGACTTGACTCATCTAAATTTGGATTAGGATTTGAGAAAGGTGAAAGTTCAAATGCTATAAAAGACAAGGCATTAGAAAAAGGTAAAGCAGTAGTTACAATGGAAGAAGGTAAGATCAAAGAAATTCCAAGATGAACTAAAGGGAATATAAGATAGGATAGAAGATATTCAAATCAAAACCGAATGTATGAAAACAAGTTTTACCAAACCTTATGGAGGTACTCAAACAAAAGTATGATGGAAGATTTGTCAATTGGATAAAAAACAATAGAGGATGGTACACAAATCCGATTTAAAGTTATGTTTAATAAAACCCATGTATGTGATATTTTTGCAATAAGTTTGGTCATATATGTGTTATTTTCAACTTATATACTTTTGATTCCTTCACAAGGTTTAAAAACATTCTTTACTTATGTTCATCTTTGTCAAGTCATACTTGTTTCCGAACAACTTACCTCTACATACTCAAGTAAAGATAATAGTTTCATCACATAAAGTAATTTTCTCTTACCATTTTATTTGTCACTTTTTGTATTTTACATTTTGAGTTTCCAACAATTTCTTTATCACATTTCTATATTATTTTGTTATCATCAAAACTTATTAATTATTATTCCTAAAACAAGGCTTTTCATCTTTCCACTAAAAGAGTGTATGTTTTGAGTGATATTGTTTTCTTTGAGAATCAAGTGTATTACCAAACATATGGTCTAGGAGAGTTTGAAATACAAGATCAACTTAATAATTTTTTTTTTCTAAATCCTAATAATTTTGTGGTGTATTAGAAACCTAGTCAAACATGCTAGAATAAGAATCTTTCTCAGCAATAAAATGATGGGAGTTCTTCCCCAGTGCATAGTCTTTCCCCCATTAATGGTCATACATAGTCCCTTGAGTCATCATCTCCTAATTCCCCTATTTTTACTCTTGAATAGTCATTTCTTCCAGAATCATTAGTTTAACAATATGTTGAAGTAGAAAATCAAGTTAAAGAGGAGAAGGATTATGGTTTCCCAATAACCCTAAGGAAAGATAGATGAGGGGGTGTGAGATACCTAATTTCATATTATCTAACTTACTTTAAGTTGTTTACAAGTTATCGAGCTTGTCTTGCTTGGATGAATGAGGAATATATTCCCAAAAATTTATAAGAAGATTTAAAAGATGTGAGATGGACAAAGGCTGCCTTAGAGGAGATGAGGGCATTGAATCTAAATTATACTTGGGAGGTTGTGAATCTACATAAAGCAAAAAGAGCTATAGGAAGTAAATGGGTTGTTAGTATAAAGTATAAGTTAGATGGAAGTGTTGAGAGATACAAAGTACGATTGGTAACTCAAGGGTACACTTAAACATATGTATTAACTAAGAGGAAACTTTTACCCCTATAGCAAGATTGAATTATAGTAGATTTACAAAGTCTCTTACAGCAAATTTGGACTAGCCTTTACATCAATTGGATGTAAACAATGCTTTCTTAAATGGGGAATTAGAAAAGGAGATTTATAAGTGAATGCCTCCTAAATATGTCTCTTTATGGTGTGAAATAGTATCTTAGGGCTTGGTTTACTAAATCTAGAGATATATTGAATCGCCCGAGCTATAAGCAAAGTGAGGTAGAGCATACTCTATTTGTCAAAGTTAAAACTATTGGTTGAAATTAACTTTAATTGCATATGTTGATGATATTATCATTACAGGTGATGACAAAAATGAAATCATACAACTAAAAAGAATTATTAAGTATGAATTTTTAATGAAGGAACTTAGATAGTAATTTTTTTTTTCTAAGAATGAAAGTGGCCAAAATTAAAAAAAGAGATTTTTATTAGTCAACGCAAGTATATTTTAGACTTTCTAAAGGAAACATGTAAGCGAGGTTGTAAACTAATGAATACACATTCACCATAACATTGGAGAAGCAATGCTCTTGAAATGGATATTGTAGTTGATAGAGGGTAGTGTCAAAGGTTGGTAGGAAGACTTATATACTTGTCTCTTGCTTGACTTGATTTAGCATATTATATAAGTATTGTGAGTCAAGCTAGGTATGCTCCTACCAAACATTATTTGGATAAGGTCAATCATGTCTTAAGGTGTCTTAAAGGAACTCTTGGAAAAGGTTTCCCCATAAAAAAAATGGAGAACAACAAGATTAAAGCATTTGTAGATGCAAACTAAGGTGGAGATAGATTTGACGGCAAGTCTACAATAGAATACTATATGAAGATGTGAAAGCTTAGTAATGTGAAGGAGTAAGAAATAACTAATAGTTGCCATAAGAAGTGTAGAAGTTGAGTATAGAGCGATAGCATAAGACATTTGCGACGTGATTTTTCTTCAATGGTTACTAAATGGTTTATATGAGAATCTTGAAGATACTCTTGTGTTTGAGGATAGCAAGTTGGCTTTGAGTTTGGTTAAGAACCTTAATGAACATCAATCGCTACATTAAAGTTAAATATGCTTATAAGTAGCATAGCGTGTGCTTATGGCTACTATATAATGAGTTTCAAGTGGCTCACTTTGTTATTCTTACCATTTTTCCATGTGATGATTTGTATATCAACTTATGATGAGTATGTTTTTAAACTTGATGCCACAGATTGGGATATTAAGCTTGCATGAGATGATATTGAGTTTCTCTTATGATAGCTAGCTTCCTATCTAGTTCACTGGACTTGCCATTTTATTTTATGTTAGAATTAGACTTTATACTTTGTTAGATCGTACATAGACTTTTGGACTCTTGAACTTTGGTTATAGACTTTAGTACATTGGCCTTCTAACCCTTGGACTTTTATTTAGACTTTATGATAGAATATGAATAGTACAACAAGTTTTTAGAACCAAATAACCAATGAAAGGATTTTCAAAACATTCAATTGAAGTTAATTTATCAAAGGTTTTTAAAATATAAAATTGGATAAGAATAACCTTCCAACTATCATAACATATTGATGCGTATAACCCTAGGTATGTTTAACCTAGAACCCTAACGATGCTAGTTGGTTTCAATTACCCGAGGATCATCTTGAATAAGTGATTCGTAACTAGACGCCAATCAAACCCGTTAACTGTAACCTAAGTTATCAAAAGTTATTTCTAGTAATTCGGTTAAGAATCCTATGGAAAAGTTCTTTTGCAAAAGAACAAAAAGAGGTATTTCGTATCTTACGAAAAAGATGTGTTTTCATATATCAAAGTTGTCTCTTAGCCGGCCCCTAGCACGTATATATAGCACGCGAATACAATATGGAAAAAACCTAACACAATATGGAAATTCGAAGTTACTTATTTTATCCTTATTCTTATGTCACCAAGTAAACAACTAAATAACATGGAAAACAAACCAACAAATAATAACAAAACCAAATGTATCCTCTAATGTATTGTCCACGCAAATATGTAATATTCCTAAAATATTTCATCCTTCCATGGTCACATGAATTAAGTTGACACAGGTATGTTTTCCTTCTGTGTAGCTTGATTCTCGGGCCTGCAAGTCCATGATTAGTCCTTGTAGAGCTTCATTCATCCTTTTAGCTCTAGCCCGGCTCATCGGGCCTCTAATGCCATGTAATGGATCATGGAATTTTGGCTCCTTCCTTTTTCATGCTAGCTGATCCTCATCATTCCCTCCTTCTTTGAAAAGATTCGTCCCCGAATCACCTGCATTATAAAAAGTAAGATCAGAAACATTACAATTGCACTTATATTACCATAGTGACTCAACAAATCAATCTTGTAGGTGTTGTAATTGATGCGCTCCAAGACTTGGAAAAGTCCCTCTCCTCTAGGATGTAATTTAGGCTTTCGCTGTGGTGCAAATCTTTCTTTTCTCAAATGCACCCAAACCTTTTCTCTTGGATAAAACACAGTCCTAACACGTCCCTTTGGTATTGGCCACTTCCGAATCGCATCCAATTTCCTCTCATCCATGGCTAGCTCATCTATTCCTGTAACAAAGTCAAAAGAAAACACCATATTAGGTAACGAAAGATTAGTGTCAGTATAAGTAAAATAAGCATCCTTGTACATAAGTACAAGTAGTTGTTTCCTTGCCAACATTGCACTCTCACACTTACTTTTTTTTACAATTTTCTCTCCTCTCAGTGTTTCAGACTCTCTTCCCTCATATCTCACCAGTGTTTGTCTCTCACTCTTTTCTTTTTTCTCTCCTTGCTCTCGCACACTCTTGTGTTTCGCTCTAACTTCTTTAGCAATTTTCACTTGGTCATCGCAAGCTTCCCATGGTTTCTATGGAGTAAGAACTACATTCCTTTTGTTTAAAACAAAAGAATATTGATTCTTGTACCCTTCGTATATAACCTTCCTATCAAATTGCCAAGGTCACCCTAACAAGATGTGGCTAGCTTGCGTAGGTACCACATCACACATAACCTCGTCTTTGTAGCTCGCTATAGAGTAGGCTATAAGTACCTGCTTGGTCACCTTAAACTCCTCACAATCACTCAACCACTGCAATCGATATGGTCTAAGATGCTTCACTACTTTCAACTGCATCTTTTCTACTAGCAAAGTGCTAGTAACATTAGTGCAACTGCCACTATCGATTATCAAGCTACAGACTCTACGCTACACCTGACATTGTGTATGAAAAGTATGTTTACGCTGGATCCCCTCACCATCCTCCTGAGGTTGTACACTAAGTACTCTCCTCATAACATACAACTTGCCACTCACGGGTCCCTCTAAGTCAACATTCTCATACTCCCGTGATGGTGACTCCTCCTCCTCCGTAGAGCTCACACTCTCTACATCCCCACTATCACTGATAATTATAGCCCTCTAATTTGGACATTGGGATGCAATGTGCCCAAATCCCTAACACCTAAAACACTTTATATCTCTCGTCTTGGAAGGAGGTTTAGTGTCAGTCTCTCCCATCAGGTGTAGCAATTGGATTTTTAGCCCTTACGTCCTCTTTAGGCTTTGAATTGGTGAAGCTTTTCTTCTATGTAGACTTCCATGGAGCTTTGGAAGTCGAGCCAGTCCTTTGGTCACTCCTGTATTTTAACTACCATTCTACTTTAATAGCTCTATGCAACAATTCTTCTATATCTAAGTAATGGTGAAGATCTACTACATCAGTTATCTCCCTATTCAACCCGTTGATGAATCTAGCCATAGTGGCCTCATTATCCTCCTCAATTCTCACCCTAATCATGGCCATATCCAACTCTTTGTAATAATCCTCTACACTGTTATTCCCCTGATTCAATCCTTGGACTTTCATAAGTAAGTCCTTATGGTAGTGACTAGGAATAAAATGCTTCTGCAAGATAGTTTTCATCTCCTCCTAAGTGCTAATAGGTCGCTCTCCATACCTACGCCTATTACGCACTAACTGATCCCACCATACACTGGCGTAATATAAAAACTCTACTACAGCTAATTTTATCTTTTTTTCCTCAGTGTAGTTGTGACATTCAAACACATGATCCAATTTTCTCTCCCACTTTAAATACAGCTCTGGATCATTCTTTCTCAGAAAGGTTGGGATTTTCAATTTAATACTTTCTAAATTACTATCTCGCCTCTGGATACTTCCCCTATCCCTCATATGTTGGTAATCTCCAAAATCAGATTCCTCACCTTCATCTATCCCAACGCCTCCCCTATTTTGTCTACCTACTCCTTGCCTAATAGTGGTACTGTGATAGAGCCATTTTATACTCAATATTTATAATATGAATTGTGTTAATTTATTATTGATTTTATAGAAATCATAAGGAAATGGTACTTAATTTTATTATGGTGATAAATCAGGTTTAATGGAGTGAAGAGTGCTAATTCAAGTGATTTAGAGAAGTCATCTACAATTTGGATCAAAGACAAGGATTTACACCGCCGGAGGGAAGTACACGAGCGTGCATTTAAAGTACACGGCCGTGTATAACAGTGAGTTGAGACCGTGTATTTGGATAAGTTTGGCCGTTTCAGGAGATCTTTCGGTTTTCTTATATATACCTCTTCGTTTTCCAAAAGGAGGGGGTTGAGAAGTGAAGAAACCGAATAGGAAAAGGAGGAGACACCTGAAACAAAGAATTTTCATATTTTTTTTCACTCTTTGATTTCGTTTGGGATGAACATGTGTGGCTAAACAGATTTTCTAGCCAAAGGATCATCAAAAGTTTAGTTCTTCAAGAATTGTGAGATCTAATTGATTTGTCTTTATTCTATTCTTTGTTTTTGGATATTTATATATCTTCTGAATGTTTTGTTACTATTATCTTGTTTGATTGGTATGAATTAGAGCTCTTCTATTCAATTAGCAAGTTAATATATTGTCAACTAGTATGTCAGGTCCGTAATTGTTTGATAGTTCTAGTTTCTGTGACACAATAACATGTTTGATTATAGAATAGATAGTCAAATTCATGTTATGGAGATATATAATCTTGTTTAAATAGGTTATCTTATAACCTACTGGCATGAATTGGTAGTCTCTCTTGTTTTTAATGCTATTGATAGATTAAATCCTAAGAGCTTGTTTAGGGTTGTTTAATCAATAAGAGAAGTAATCAAAGAGCTTGTTTTGATTATCAAGAAAGTAAGGAGAGCTAGGTTATTAGAGCTTGTTAATAACCATAACCAGTTTATCTTAGATAAAGAATAAAAAATATTTGCATCAATGATCAATTCTATGAATTAAACTATAGTGATTCCTTTGGTTAGGCTTTCATCATTATTCAATTTTATTATCTGATTTCAGTATTATTTCAATTTACAAACAAAACCCCCCATTCTTCTTTTCCTCTCTATTCTCTTTTAATATAAATATATTTAACCAATCCCCGTGGATACGATCCTACTCACTGCTGTATACAAATTATAAAATTGTTTAGGAGTAGGTTTTTATTTTGTTGGATTCAACATCCATCAAAATTTTGGTGCCGTTGCCGGGGATTGGTGTCAAATTTATTTCTATTCTTGCATGACTCGTTCTTCTCATATAGGTGAACTCACTTATAATCCAGAGATTGAGAAGACTTTTAAGAGACTGCGAAGAGAAGCTAAGCTGCGTCAAAAAGAAACCGTATCATCTTCATCCCCTGGATTGAACTTAGCATTGGATTTGTCTGATTCATCCGTTGATTCTGAAAAAGAAGAAGATATGGCAAATCCTGAAAGAACATTAAGAGAATTAGCTGCACCGGATGTGAATCAACAACCACTTTGTATTCAATATCCTGAATTGGCTGTTAAATTTGAATTGAAATCTAGTTTGATACATTTGCCACCCACTTTTCATGGTCTTGAGAATGAAGATCCTCATAAACATTTGAAAGAGTTTCATATAGTGTATTATAGTATGAGGCCACAAGGAATATCTGACGATTAAATTATGTTGCGTGCCTTTCCATTTCTTTAAGTACTAGAGCTAAAGATTGGTTGTTTTATTTGCCTCCAGGTTCTATAACTACTTGGACAGATATAGTGAAGCTCTTCCTGGACAAATTTTTCCCTGCGTCTAGAGCCGCTAGCATAAGAAGAGAGATTTGTGGTATCAAACAGAGGGATACCGAGACTCTTCATGAGTATTGGGAGAGGTTCAAGCAACTTTGTGCAAGCTGTCCACAACATGGGATATCTGAACAACTTCTCATTCAATACTTCTATGAAGGTCTGCTTCCGATGGAGAGGAAGATGATGGATGCAGCTAGTGGAGGTGCCATAGTGAATAAAACCCCTGGTCAAGCTAGGGAATTGATCTCCATTATGGTTGCTAATTCGCAACAATTTGGGTATAGACATGATTCTTCTTCAAGGAAGGTAAATGAGGTAAGTGTTTCTAACTTTGAACATCAAATTTCTAGCCTAACCTCCCTTGTACAGCAGATAGCCCTCGGAAATACACAGCAGGTGAAGGCTTGTGGAATTTGTGCTGCCCCTAATCATCCTACTAACATGTGGCCCACATTGTAAGATGACAATCATGAGCATGCCAATGCTGTAGGAGGATTCCCAGGACAACCATAGAGGAAATATGATCCCTACTCGAATACTTATAATCTTGGATGGATGGATCATCCTAACTTCAGATATGGCAATAAACCACAAAATTTCCAACAATTCCAGCCTAGGCCATCAAACCAAGTACCACAAGCTCCTTCCATTTTAGGTATGTCCCTTGAGGAAATTGTTAAATCGCTAGCTGTTAATACAAAACAATTTCAGGATGATACAAAGCAGAGCGTTCAAAACTTGGAGAACCAGGTAAGCCAACTTGCTTCTTCTATAAACAGGTTAGAAACTCAAGGTAAGTTACCTTCTCAAACTATCACAAATCCAAAGCAAAGCGCTAATGCAATTACCTTGAGAAGTGGAACAGAATTGCAGGGATCAAATGAGAAAGGACACCGAACTAATCTTGAGGAAGAGACTGAGAAAGAGATTTTGACTCCGGGTCAGCAGGACAACCAGACTAGAGGATCCCTCGTTGAACCACCAAAGGTCATGGTGACAGCACCTCCTTTCCCTTCTAGATTAGCGAAATCCAGGAATGAAGTTGAAGAAAAAGAGATTCTTGAAACTTTTCGCAAAGTTGAGGTAAATATTCCTTTGCTTGATGCAATAAAACAAGTACCTCGCTATGTTAAATTTCTCCAAGAGTTGTGCACTAACAAAAGAAAGCTAAAAGGAAATGAAAAGATTAGTGTGGGTAAGAATGTTTCAGCTATTCTTCAGAAGAAGCTTCCTCCTAAATGTAAGGACCCAGGTATGTTTACTATTCCTTGCAAAATAGGTAATCTTGGAATCGCTAAAGCCATGTGTGATCTAGGAGCTTCGATCAATGTCATGCCTTTATCTGTTTATCAATGTTTAAATGTTGGTCCCTTGAAGGAAACAGGTGTTATTGTTCAACTTGCTGACAGGTCTAATGTTTATCCTGAGGGAGTTCTAGAAGATGTTTTAGTACAAGTTAATGGGTTGGTTTTCCCTATAGATTTTTATGTGCTTGACATGGAGAATGATGATTCTGATAATTCATCACTGATATTATTAGGAAGACCGTTTCTTAAGACATCCAGGACAAAAATTGATATACATGACGGTACCCTCACTATGGAATTTGATGGTGAAGTGATTAAATTCAACATTTATGATGCCATGAAATATCCTAGTGATATCTTTCCTGTTTTTGTTGTGGATGTTATTGACCCATTAACACAGGCTACATTTGACCTGATAGACGGTGATGAGTTGAAAATTGCACTTAATAAGAGTCTTACTATTAATGCATTAAAAACTCTTAAGGAGAAGTTTGTAATATCCTCTGATTTGCAGGACATGATTTGTGAGCTGGAATCGTTAAAACCTATCAGGTATGGTGTGTCCTACATTAATTTACCTCCTTCTAACACAAAACTTCTTCCCTCTATTGTGCAGGCACCAAAGCTGGAATTAAAACCCTTACCCGAACATCTAAAGTACATCTTCTTATGAGAAAATGAGACTCTTGTTGTGATAGTCTCTAACAAACTAAGTACTTTAGAAGAAGAAAAGTTGATTCGGGTGTTGAGAGAGTATAAAGAAGCCATTGGATGGTCCATAGCTGATATCAAAGGACTAAGCCCCTCCACATGCATGCACAAGATATTAATGGAAGATAATTGCAAACCTTCAAGGGAAATTCAGCGTCGTTTGAACCCGCTTATGATGGAAGTAGTTAAGAAAGAGATCTTGAAACTTCTTGATGCAGGTATGATCTATCCAATTTTTGATAGTAAATGGGTAAGTCTAATTCAAGTTGTTCCAAAGAAAACGGGCTTAACTGTGATTGAAAACTCTAATGGTGAGTTAGTTCCTACTCGTGTTCAGAATGGATGGAGGGTTTGTGTTGATTATAGGAAGTTGAATGCGTCAACTAGAAAAGATCACTTCCCTCTTCCTTTTCTTGATCAGATGCTTGAACGTTTGGCTGGCCATTCTCACTATTGTTGTCTTGATGGTTATTCAGGTTTTCATCAAATTCCAGTGGCGCCGGAAGATCAAGAGAAGACTACTTTCACATGTCCATTCGGTACTTTTGCATATCGAAGGATGCCTTTTGGGCTCTACAATGCCCCAGCCACATTCCAAAGGTGTATGGTTAGTATATTTTCAGATTATGTGGAGAATATCATAGAAGTTTTCATGGATGACTTCACTGTCTATGGGAACTCTTTTGATTCATGTTTGACTAACCTTACAAAAGTGATTCAAAGATGTATCGATAAGAATCTTGTGTTGAACTATGAAAAATGTCACTTTATGATTGAACAGAGTCTAATTCTAGGTCATATTGTATCATCTAGGGGACTTGAAGTTGATAAAGCTAAAATAGAATTGATTAAATCTCTACCTTACCCTGTAAGTGTACGGGAAATTCGCTCTTTTCTTGGGAGTGTAGGATTCTATCGACGCTTCATCAAGGATTTTTCCAAGATTACTCAGCCCCTATGTAGATTGCTGCAAAAAGAAGTGGCATTTGAGTTCGATGAGGCCTACAAGCATGCTTTTGACACATTGAGGGATAAGTTAACTTCTGCTCCAATCATTCAACCGCTTGACTGGAACCTTCCCTTTGAAATTATGTGTGATGCGAGCAATTATGCAGTTGGAGTTGTTCTTGGCCAAAGAGTTGGAAGAGCTTCTTATGTCATTTATTATGCTTCCAGAACATTGTATAGTGCTCAATGCAACTATTCCACAACGGAAAAAGAACTCTTGGCTGTTGTTTTTGCTTTAGAAAAATTCAGATCATATTTACTTGGTACTAAGGTAATTGTTTACTCTGATCATGCAGCTCTCAAGTACCTGCTCGAGAAGAAGGAGGCGAAACCAAGACTTATTCGATGGATACTCTTATTACAAGAGTTTGATCTGGAAATATGCGATAGGAAAGGCTCCAAAAACTTAGTTGCCGACCACCTCAGTAGAATACTTATCAGTGAAGGGTCAATACCACTACAAGATGATTTTCCAGACGAGCATCTCTTTTCTATTCAAAAGACAATTCCTTAGTATGCTGATATTGTCAACTATTTGGTTACTAAGACATTACCAAGTGATTTGTCTAAGGCTCAAAAAGATAAAATTAAAAGTGATGCTAAGTACTATGTATGGGATGATCCGTATTTGTGGAAACATTGTGCTGATCAAATCATTAGAAGGTGTATTTCTCAAGACGATATTCCTTCTGTCTTGCAATTTTGTCACTTATATGCATGTGGTGGACATTTTGGCCCTAAGAGGACAGCTCAAAAAGTGTTAGGGTGTGGGTTGTTTTGGCCTACCTTGTTTCGTGATTCTTATATGTTTTGTAAGTCTTGTGAACGATGTCAAAAAGTTGGCAACTTAGGACATAGAGACCAAATGCCACTTACCCCTATTCTTGCTTGTGAAATATTTGATAAATGGGGTATTGACTTTATGGGTCCTTTTCCTCTTTCTTTCGGTAATGTTTACATTCTTCTTGCTGTGGATTATGTCTCAAAGTGGGTGGAAGCCAAAGCGACCCGAACTAATGATGCCAAAGTTGTTGTGGATTTTGTCAAATCTCATATTTTTGCTAGGTTCGGGATACCAAAGGCTCTTATTAGTGATCGTGGCACACACTTTTGTAATAGAGTAGTGGAAACTCTGCTTAAAAAGTACAAGGTCACTCATCGCACTTCCACCGCATACCACCCTCAAACCAATGGATTGGTAGAAGTCTCAAATCGAGAAATCAAGTCTATTTTGGAAAAAAACTGTCAATCCAAGCAGGAGGGATTGGAGCACAAGACTTGAAGATGCATTATGGGCCTACCGGACAACTTACAAGACCCCTATAGGTATGTCTCCTTACTGTTTGATATTTGGCAAACCGTGTCACCTCGCTGTGGAGTTGGAACATAGGGCGTACTGGGCTGTAAAATAATGTAACATGCAAATGGAGGAGGCTGGTGAGCATAGAAAACTTCAATTACAAGAACTTGAGGAAATTCGAAGAGAAGCTTATGAGAGTACTAAAATCTATAAGGAAAAAACAAAGGATTTTCATGATCAAATGATTTCTCGAAAGAATTTTTCTGTAGGTCAAAAAGTATTACTTTATCACTTTTGATTGAAGTTGTTTTCTAGAAAACTACGATCACGGTGGGTTGGTCCTTTTGTTATCACTAACATATTTTCACATGGTGTAGTTGAGATCGCAAGTCTTGAAACTAGTAAGAATTTCAAAGTCAATGGTCATCGCTTGAAGCCTTTTTATGAAGGATTTCAAGTGTGTAATATTGAAGAAACCAGTTTAACTTACCTTGAGTATTGTGATTAATTACCAGGAACGTCTAGCCAAAGATGTTAAAGAAAGACGCTTCATGGGAGGCAACCCATGTCAAAAAAAAAAAAAAAAATTATTTTATTTTAGTTTTGTTTTGATTTTTTTTCTTTTGATTAGCTGCAGAAAGGGTACATATCATCAGATGACACTCTCTCGTGCTTAAGGGGAAAACTCCAATCACTTTATACTTTATACCAGGGAAGTACCAATATTCCTTTTCTCTTATTCTCTAATGTTCCTTATGTTTTTAATTCCTTTTTAATTGTGCTGAATTAGGAACAGTGCGGACACTGTTCAAACTAAGTGTGGGGGAGAGGATAATAACCCATACTTTGAATGTTTGTCCTTAAGCATTATATGGCAAATTTTAAGCCAAAATTTTCAAAATTTTCATGAAATCTGGAGATTGTACTAAATGTTGTAATAAGTATCTACAAAATGTGAAATTGACTTGTTCAAGTGCTTTACTCACATACTGCTGTGATTAGAATACTTGGTTAAAATTAAGTAGTGAAATCTTTAAGAAACAAATATACCTTGTATTTAGCTTTAGAATTGGAAGTTTAAGAGTAGGTCGAGTTCTTAAGTGAAAAATAAACAAGTTTACTTCTAGGTTAAATTAGTTATTGTATACTCTTTGAAGTTGTTTTTGAAACAATGATAACACTTAGTGAAAGATGTTGAAGAAAATTTCTCCTTAGTGATCCTTTAAAAAAAAAAAAAAGGGAAAAAGAATCAAGCATAGCCATTACTCTAATGATTCAAGTAATTGAGTTAAGAGTATTCGAACTTGAATGTTAGAGTGAGGAAGAGTCCGTAGGGGTATCTTAAAACCCGGTCACTTGAGTGACGAGCTCGGGATATTGCCAACTCGATGAACTCACTATAACGATAAGGGCGGAAAAGGCGAAAGTTCATGAAAAAGAAGCGGGCAAAAACCCGTCAAAATAGATGCTTGATTAAATCAAAAGAATATGAATGTAAAAATCATTGAATGAAATAAGACTTATAATAAAAAGGGAGAAAATCTAGGGAAAGAGTAGATACCATATGCTTTTACTTTGTGTTGCAAAGATTATATACTTGCTAATATCTAATTCAGTTTAATTGGGTGTTTTTCCTTATTGGATTAAGTATTTACTTTTGGAATAAAAGTTCTTTTGCTAAACATGAGGATTAAAGTTTGTTTTGTTTATATTAGCTATTAAATTTTGTCTATGGTAATTTAATCACAGGAAACCAGTTTGGTTGGAGCAGTAGACATTAAAATTACAAGTCATGAATTATAAAAGAATAGATGCTTGAAATGATGAAAAGAAATTTCGTATAATCTATAACGGATTTCTCAATTGATTTGATTCAATTGCTTGAGGACAAGCAAGAGTTTAAGTGTGGGGGAATTTGATAGAGCCATTTTATACTCAATATTTATAGTATGAATTGTGTTAATTTATTATTGATTTTATAGAAATCATAAGGAAATTGTACTTAATTTTATTATGGTGATAAATCAGGTTTAATGGAGTTAAGAGGGCTAATTCAAGTAATTTAGAGAAGTCATCTACAATTTGGATCAAAGACAAGGATTTACACCGCCGGAGGGAAGTACACGGGCGTGTATTTAAAGTACACAGCCATGTATCTAGCTTGAAGAACCAATAGAAGCATACACGGTTAAAGTACACGGCCGTGTATAACAGTGAGTTGAGACCGTGTATTTGGATAAGTTTGGCCGTTTCAGGAGATCTTTCGGTTTTCTTATATATACCTCTTCGTTTTCCAAAAGGAGGGGGTTGATAAGTGAAGAAACCGAATAGGAAAAGGAGGAGACACCTGAAACAAAGAATTTTCATATTTTTTTTCACTCTTTGATTTCGTTTGGGATGAACATGTGTGGCTAAACAGATTTTCTAGCCAAAGGATCATCAAAAGTTTAGTTCTTCAAGAATTGTGAGATCTAATTGATTTGTCTTTATTCTATTCTTTGTTTTTGGATATTTATATATCTTCTGAATGTTTTGTTACTATTATCTTGTTTGATTGGTATGAATTAGAGCTCTTCTATTCAATTAGCAAGTTAATATATTGTCAACTAGTATGTCAGGTCCGTAATTGTTTGATAGTTCTAGTTTCTGTGACACAATAACATGTTTGATTATAGAATAGATAGTCAAATTCATGTTATGGAGATATATAATCTTGTTTAAATAGGTTATCTTATAACCTACTGGCATGAATTGGTAGTCTCTCTTGTTTTTAATGCTATTGATAGATTAAATCCTAAGAGCTTGTTTAGGGTTGTTTAATCAATAAGAGAAGTAATCAAAGAGCTTGTTTTGATTATCAAGAAAGTAAGGAGAGCTAGGTTATTATAACTTGTTAATAACCATAACCAGTTTATCTTAGATAAAGAATAGAAAATATTTGCATCAATGATCAATTCTATGAATTAAACTATAGTGATTCCTTTGGTTAGGCTTTCATCATTATTCAATTTTATTATCTGATTTCAGTATTATTTCAATTTACAAACAAAACCCCCAATTCTTCTTTTCCTCTCTATTCTCTTTTAATAGAAATATATTTAACCAATCCCTGTGGATACGACCCTACTCACTGTTGTATACAAATTATAAAATTGTTTAGGAGTAGGTTTTTATTTTGTTCGATTCGACATCCATCATACTGCTAGACGGTTCCTTACTCCTTTCCATCCTATCCATCCTTTCATGGATCTGCTCTAGTTCACCTGTTAGGATCCTCTTCATCTCTCCCATCAATTCCTCAAACATCACTCGACTTTCTCCTCCGTTAGTGTTTTGTCCCAACATAATTCTAATAATTTGTAGCAAGTTACGATCACAATTACAAAAAATATATAAGTATGTTCCTCACACTCACTCGTGTATTGCTCACAAATGATATGCTCACAATTGCACTCGTGTATATCTCTCGCAAAATATGATCTCACCACCTACTTTTTGTAATTCTTTTGCTAGGAACTCAATTTGAAACTCTTAAACTCAAATTACTAAGTCAACACTAATGATTACTATCGACCTAAGTCATGTGAATGAAGGAAGACTAACTACATAATCTAATTGATATGGAAAAAATTCACCACTAAATAGATATACAATCAAACATAAAAGGATATAATTTTCACTGAAACACAATGAATGAATATGGAATGTAATTTTCGGATGCACAATGTAGAATTCAAAAAGCATCTATCACGGTTTGAATTAGAAACAATTGATATGGAAAGAGACTTGACTCAACCAATTATGTAATTGACAATTCAAGAAGCTATCTTGTGATTTCGACAATTGTAATTCTTTCAAGGCCGAATTACTTTTTTTTTTTTTGAATTTTAGTTCTTGATTCTTTCTTTTGCAATCGAATTTGATTTCTTTTTTTTTTTTGTAGATAAGCTATGAATTGAACAAAATTGATTGTTCAAGAAAACCTAAATACAGTCGGCCCTAATGGATTGTAATGACCGAACAAATATGAAATTTGTTTATATATATATATATATAACTTCTGTCTATGAATATGGAAAAGACAACAGACGAATATGAAAAAAAAAAACAGATTTTTTTATACGAATTTTTTTTCAGATATGAATATGGAAAAGAACAACAGATAGATAAATATGGAAAACACAACAGACGAGTATGGAAAAGAATAGTAGACGAATATGGAAAAGAACAACAGAAAAATTAAAGAAAATGATAGAATTTACTTGATTCAAGAAGCCGAAGCTCTGGTACCAAATGATGGATGTAACCCTAGGTATGTTAAACCTAGAACCTTAATGATGCTAGTTGGTTTCAATTACCCCGAGGATTGTTTTGAATAAGCGATGCGTAACTAGACCCTAATCAAACTCGTTGACTGTAACCTAAGTTATCAAAAGTTATTCCTAGTAATTCGGTTAAGAATCTTATGGAAAAGTTCTTTTGCAAAAGAACAAAAAGAGGTATTTCGTATCTTACTAAAAAGATGTGTTTTCATATATCAAAGTTGTCTCTTAGCCGCCCCCTAGCACGTATATATAGCACATGGATACAATATGGAAAAAACCTAACACAATATGGAAATCCTAAGTTACTTATTTTATCCTTATTCTTGTGTCACCAAGTAAGCAACTAAATAACATGGAAAACAAACCAACAAATAATAACAAAACCAAATGTATCATCTAATGTATTGTCTACGCAAATATGTAATATTCCTAAAATATTTCATCCTTCCATGGTCACGTGAATTAAGTTGACACAGGTATGTTTTCCTTCTGTGTAACTTGATTCCCGGGTCTGCAAGTCCATGACTAATTATTGTAGAGCTTCATTCATCCTTTTAGCTCTAGCTCGGCTCATCGGGCCTCCAATGCCATGTAATGGATCATGGAATTTTGGCTCCTTCCTTTTTCATGCTAGTTGATCCTCATCACATGTGTATATAAAAAATTAATGAAGATTTTCACATAGTAAAAATTAGATTAAGATAAAGAATTTGAGTTAAGAAGCTTTATGCGTTTATTTAAGTAAAACGCATAGTGAGCAGTTACCAAATTTATTGGGCTTAAAGGTGTGATAGTATATATCTTTTGGATATATGTTTTAAAGAAAAGAATTGTTAACATGGCATGTCGTACTGAAAAGGAATAAGTGTTACAATAAAAATTACAAATAGCTAAAAGGTGTTATTGCAAAAAGCATGAATAATAAAAGTTTTAAAAAATGTATATATAAAAGATAGGAATAATGTCGAAATTATTGCCTGAACTTTGAGTAATTTTCTAATTTTACATTTGAAGTTTTAAATTGCTAAATTTTATATCTAATCAAACTTTTAGTTGTTAAATCTACTATCTTACTTATAACTTGAACTTTGACTAATAGGTCATACTATGTTAATTTATAAAATTTGACAAGTAGAAGTTTAATTAAGTATGAAATTTAATAAATTCCAACTTCGAATGTAAAATTTAATGGGAGTTTGTAAGCATAAGTTACCTAATACCAACTCCTACCGCCCAACCTCGGTAACTGGTTTACTAGGTTACATTTGGTTCCACAAAATTATGATGACCTGTTAAAGAGTTAATATCAAAATCTAGTATGCAATACCATAATTTTACATAATGTATCAGATTTAGATAAAAGCTAGCAATTTAGTGAAATACATGTGTACCAAAATCTTCTATAGGCTACTGCAAATTGAGAAACTGTACTAGAATATAAAGGAAAGTTGGTAGTATAGATAATAATGAAAGTGTACCAGAATTTATATTACACTACCGCAAATTGAGAAATTGTATTAGAATATGAAGGAGAATCGGTAAAATAAACAAATATATAAGTGTACCAGAATCTAAATTACGCTTTTGCAAAGTGAGAAATTATACTAGAATATGAAAGAAAGTTTGTTACATAGGCAATTATGTATGTGTACTAGAACAACTATAAGTTACCACAATTTGATAAATTTTATCATAATAGAGAGTAAAGTTGGTAATATTGACAAATATGTATTTGTATAAGAATTTTTTGTGGTATCACCATTTGACAAAAGTTAATAATATGGGAAAATATTTATATGTACAGGAATCTCTTAAGCAATATCACAACCTAACAAATTGTAATGGAATTTGGAGAAAAGTTGATAATATAGGTAAAAGTGTTACTATAATTGGACAAAATATGCCAAATTATTAGGTAAAACTGGTAAAATAAATGTACCGGACTATCCTAAAGAGTACAACCATTTGATAAATTATACTAGAATAAATAAAAAAAGTTAGTATTATCGAAAAATATAACATGTACCAGAGTTTCTTAAGTAGTACCACAATTTAATAAATGGTACCTAAATTTTGAGAAAAGTTGATAATATAAGCAAAAGTGCTATTACATTTTGACAAAATATATCAAAATATTCAATAAAGTTAGTAAAATAAGTATACCAAAATGTCTAAAAGAGTACTACTTTAATAAGTTATACCAAAATATGTAAGAAAAGTTGGTAATATGGGCTAATATATACGTGTACCAAAATCTTTTAAGTGATACCATAATATAACAAATTGTATTAGAATATGTAGGAAAATTAGGTAATATAGGCAAATTTGTATGTCTACCAAAATCTTTTAAGTTATACCACAATTTATTATATTGTGCCAGAATTTGAAGAAAAAGTTGGCAATATAAGTAGAAGTA
>JBBMOL010001875.1:19776-31816 GCA_037954665.1 Laguncularia racemosa
CTTTCTATTCAATTAGCAAGTTAATATATTGTCAACTAGTATGTCAGGTCCGTAATTGTTTGATAGTTCTAGTTTCTGTGACACAATAACATGTTTGATTATATAATAGATAGTCAAATTCATGTTATGGAGATATATAATCTTGTTTAAATAGGTTATCTTATAACCTACTGGCATGAATTGGTAGTCTCTCTTGTTTTTAATGCTATTGATAGATTAAATCCTAAGAGCTTGTTTAGGGTTGTTTAATCAATAAGAGAAGTAATCAAAGAGCTTGTTTTGATTATCAAGAAAGTAAGGAGAGCTAGGTTATTATAACTTGTTAATAACCATAACCAGTTTATCTTAGATAAAGAATAGAAAATATTTGCATCAATGATCAATTCTATGAATTAAACTATAGTGATTCCTTTGGTTAGGCTTTCATCATTATTCAATTTTATTATCTGATTTCAGTATTATTTCAATTTACAAACAAAACCCCCAATTCTTCTTTTCCTCTCTATTCTCTTTTAATAGAAATATATTTAACCAATCCCTGTGGATACGACCCTACTCACTGTTGTATACAAATTATAAAATTGTTTAGGAGTAGGTTTTTATTTTGTTCGATTCGACATCCATCATACTGCTAGACGGTTCCTTACTCCTTTCCATCCTATCCATCCTTTCATGGATCTGCTCTAGTTCACCTGTTAGGATCCTCTTCATCTCTCCCATCAATTCCTCAAACATCACTCGACTTTCTCCTCCGTTAGTGTTTTGTCCCAACATAATTCTAATAATTTGTAGCAAGTTACGATCACAATTACAAAAAATATATAAGTATGTTCCTCACACTCACTCGTATATTGCTCACAAATGATATGCTCACAATTGCACTCGTGTATATCTCTCGCAAAATATGATCTCACCACTTACTTTTTGTAATTCTTTTGCTAGGAACTCAATTTGAAACTCTTAAACTCAAATTACTAAGTCAACACTAATGATTACTATCGACCTAAGTCATGTGAATGAAGGAAGACTAACTACATAATCTAATTGATATGGAAAAAATTCACCACTAAATAGATATACAATCAAACATAAAAGGATATAATTTTCACTGAAACACAATGAATGAATATGGAATGTAATTTTCGGATGCACAATGTAGAATTCAAAAAGCATCTATCACGGTTTGAATTAGAAACAATTGATATGGAAAGAGACTTGACTCAACCAATTATGTAATTGACAATTCAAGAAGCTATCTTGTGATTTCGACAATTGTAATTCTTTCAAGGCCGAATTACTTTTTTTTTTTTTTGAATTTTAGTTCTTGATTCTTTCTTTTGCAATCGAATTTGATTTCTTTTTTTTTTTGTAGATAAGCTATGAATTGAACAAAATTGATTGTTCAAGAAAACCTAAATACAGTCGGCCCTAATGGATTGTAATGACCGAACAAATATGAAATTTGTTTATATATATATATATATAACTTCTGTCTATGAATATGGAAAAGACAACAGACGAATATGAAAAAAAAAAAACAGATTTTTTTATACGAATTTTTTTTCAGATATGAATATGGAAAAGAACAACAGATAGATAAATATGGAAAACACAACAGACGAGTATGGAAAAGAATAGTAGACGAATATGGAAAAGAACAACAGACAAATTAAAGAAAATGATAGAATTTACTTGATTCAAGAAGCCGAAGCTCTGGTACCAAATGATGGATGTAACCCTAGGTATGTTAAACCTAGAACCTTAATGATGCTAGTTGGTTTCAATTACCCCGAGGATTGTTTTGAATAAGCGATGCGTAACTAGACCCAATCAAACTCGTTGACTGTAACCTAAGTTATCAAAAGTTATTCCTAGTAATTCGGTTTAAGAATCTTATGGAAAAGTTCTTTTGCAAAAGAACAAAAAGAGGTATTTCGTATCTTACTAAAAAGATGTGTTTTCATATATCAAAGTTGTCTCTTAGCCGGCCCCTAGCACGTATATGTAGCACATGGATACAATATGGAAAAAACCTAACACAATATGGAAATCCTAAGTTACTTATTTTATCCTTATTCTTGTGTCACCAAGTAAGCAACTAAATAACATGGAAAACAAACCAACAAATAATAACAAAACCAAATGTATCATCTAATGTATTGTCTACGCAAATATGTAATATTCCTAAAATATTTCATCCTTCCATGGTCACGTGAATTAAGTTGACACAGGTATGTTTTCCTTCTGTGTAGCTTGATTCCCGGGTCTGCAAGTCCATGACTAATCATTGTAGAGCTTCATTCATCCTTTTAGCTCTAGCTCGGCTCATCGGGCCTCCAATGCCATGTAATGGATCATGGAATTTTGGCTCCTTCCTTTTTCATGCTAGTTGATCCTCATCACATGTGTATATAAAAAATTAATGAAGATTTTCACATAGTAAAAATTAGATTAAGATAAAGAATTTGAGTTAAGAAGCTTTATGCGTTTATTTAAGTAAAACGCATAGTGAGCAGTTACCAAATTTATTGGGCTTAAAGGTGTGATAGTATATATCTTTTGGATATATGTTTTAAAGAAAAGAATTGTTAACATGGCATGTCGTACTGAAAAGGAATAAGTGTTACAATAAAAAATTACAAATAGCTAAAAGGTGTTATTGCAAAAAGCATGAATAATAAAAGTTTTAAAAAATGTATATATAAAAGATAGGAATAATGTCGAAATTATTGCCTGAACTTTGAGTAATTTTCTAATTTTACATTTGAAGTTTTAAATTGCTAAATTTTATATCTAATCAAACTTTTAGTTGTTAAATCTACTATCTTACTTATAACTTGAACTTTGACTAATAGGTCATACTATGTTAATTTATAAAATTTGACAAGTAGAAGTTTAATTAAGTATGAAATTTAATAAATTCCAACTTCGAATGTAAAATTTAATGGGAGTTTGTAAGCATAAGTTACCTAATACCAACCCCTACCGCCCAACCTCGGTAACTGGTTTACTAGGTTACATTTGGTTCCACAAAATTATGATGACCTGTTAAAGAGTTAATATCAAATTCTAGTATGCAATACCATAATTTTACATAATGTATCGGATTTAGATAAAAGCTAGCAATTTAGTGAAATACATGTGTACCAAAATCTTCTATAGGCTACTGCAAATTGAGAAACTGTACTAGAATATAAAGGAAAGTTGGTAGTATAGATAATAATGAAAGTGTACCAGAATTTATATTACACTACCACAAATTGAGAAATTGTATTAGAATATGAAGGAGAATCGGTAAAATAAACAAATATATAAGTGTACCAGAATCTAAATTACGCTTTTGCAAAGTGAGAAATTATACTAGAATATGAAAGAAAGTTTGTTACATAGGCAATTATGTATGTGTACTAGAACAACTATAAGTTACCACAATTTGATAAATTTTATCATAATAGAGAGTAAAGTTGGTAATATTGACAAATATGTATTTGTATAAGAATTTTTTGTGGTATCACCATTTGACAAAAGTTAATAATATGGGAAAATATTTATATGTACAGGAATCTCTTAAGCAATATCACAACCTAACAAATTGTAATGGAATTTGGAGAAAAGTTGATAATATAGGTAAAAGTGTTACTATAATTGGACAAAATATGCCAAAATATTAGGTAAAACTGGTAAAATAAATGTACCGGACTATCCTAAAGAGTACAACCATTTGATAAATTATACTAGAATAAATAAGAAAAGTTAGTATTATCGAAAAATATAACATGTACCAGAGTGTCTTAAGTAGTACCACAATTTAATAAATGGTACCTAAATTTTGAGAAAAGTTGATAATATAAGCAAAAGTGCTATTACATTTTGACAAAATATATCAAAATATTCAATAAAGTTAGTAAAATAAGTATACCAAAATGTCTAAAAGAGTACTACTTTAATAAGTTATACCAAAATATGTAAGAAAAGTTGGTAATATGGGCTAATATATACGTGTACCAAAATCTTTTAAGTGATACCATAATATAACAAATTGTATTAGAATATGTAGGAAAATTAGGTAATATAGGCAAATTTGTATGTCTACCAAAATCTTTTAAGTTATACCACAATTTATTATATTGTGCCAGAATTTGAAGAAAAAGTTGGCAATATAAGTAGAAGTACTATCACAATTTAACAAAATATAATAAAATATTTGGTAAAGTATGCACACTAGAATGTCCTAAGGGGTGCCACATTTTGACAAATTATACTAGAATAGGTAAGAAAAGTTGGTAATATAAGCAAATATGTATATGTACTAAAATTTCTTAAGTAGTACCATAATCTAACAAATTAACCGAAATAGGTAAGAAATATTGGCAATTTAGTCAAATATGTATATATATAAATTGATTGAACTACATTTTTTTTTCTAAACAATGATATTAACAATCTTATTTCAAAATTAGATTTTTAATGTCGATCTTTTATACTTTTTCATAAAATTGAAGAGTACAGCCTTAAGGAGGAGATCCTATACATCCTTCTTCGTCTTCAACAGAAAGCCAGATAGCTATCTAATATCTTTTGTTTATATTCCTACATTTTTTTTCTAAAGCGCATTTTTTTTTTCTAAACAATGATTTTAACAATTTTATTTCAAAATCAGATTTTTAATATCAGTTTTTTTATGCTTTTTTATAAAAACTGAAGAGTATAGTCCTAAGGAGGAGATCCTATGCATCCTTCTTCTTCTTCAATAGAAAGCCAAACAGCTAATTCTAATATCTTTTGTTTATATTATCTAGGTTTAGCTATGCTTACTAAATCGGCTTGAACATGAACATTTTGATTGATAAACGAAAGAACTTGGTATTTAGCAATTCTATTTATATTCCATTCGTATACACCGTTTCCAGTGTATATTGTGACAGTATTGTAATCCCTTTCTTTGAACATAGTGTCTGGAGGAGAGGGTTTTGGATACCAATTCCTATGATTGGATATATAAGTTTTTAATTTATTAATATTGACTTTTTTCGAATATTGATCCACTACTTTTTCCATTTCATGATCAATTATTCCAATTGTTTTAAATTCCTTAATTTTTCACTAATTTCTTCTATGACTTTTGAATCATTTCTAAACTTAAAATCTTGAATATCATGGATAATTCTGGGTGGATATATATATAGGTTTGACCAGTTCTTGAGTCATAGGTGATTTCCCTTTCTTTTTACTTTGATAAATGGTTTGTTCAATTAACATATTTTCTAGGTTTAGGTATTTTAGGTTGAAAATCTACACCTTTTAATTTAATTAGATCATCTTTTGATTCAATTGGATCATCAATATTCCTAAAATTTTCTAGTCTAACTAAGCCTTCCTGTATACTCGGAGTAATACTAGAAGTGTGGCTTTGACCAAGGGTTTCTATTAAAAATGGTGGAGTAGTTGGATTCTTATCAATAATGTGTGGAAATTGAATTTTGATACCACCATTATCGAATCTTTAAATTAGCGTTAGATTTTTGTTTGAAAAAGAAGGTCTCGATGGTAATACTTCTTCCAATAGCCATTCATTTGGAAGTTTTACTTCATTCTGGCTTAATGGTTTTGGGGTAAAGCTCTTGGTATTATTTGAATTTGATTTAAGCAAGATGGTTTCTCCTTTAGGAGAAAGTTGTTTAGCTTTTAGAGAAATAGTTGATTTCATTACCTTATAATATACTCGATATATTGAGGCAATAGTTTTGGTTCCTTTTATATAATTGCTATTTTGGGTTTAAATATGGAGCATAAGACCTTCTAGAATTCTTGGATCATCTAGACTTACTGTAAAATTTGGGTAACATTATGTGTATTAGGGACCTTTATGTAGGTTTGTTTGGAACAACGACAATGTTGTTTCATTGAAATTAGTGTTTCTAATATCTCTTAACTATATCAAAATGGGTTGATTAATACCTAACCTATGTAATGGAACAACAGATAATTGAATATGTCCTACATGTAAAAAGTCATAATTGTCTTTTTTTTGTGTTTCATTATGGAATCTTTTGATAATAATTTGAAAACTTCATTTTTTGTGAAAGACTACGGTTTTTTTTTTCCCACTGTTTTGATCATGTAGTCGTGTTTTAGACTAAAACTCCAAATAGGTCTTTAGAAATGACCAAATTGTTCAAGAAATTAAAAAGGAAATCAAGTCTTATTTAGGTATCTTAGATCCCAATGCTAAGATCATAGTAAAGACATATGCATAAAAAATCTAGCAATATATGCAAGCAATACCTCATCAAAATTGGCATTTGGCATAGAAGAATGGGAACATCACAAAAACATTATCTTGTAAGACTTCCAAAGATAAATCCAAAATCCCCATCACCATCCATTCCCAATTCTTAATATATTAAATAAAGACACTCAAATTCACAAAAAAAAGAGGAAAATTTTTTAATTTTTTATTTTTATGGATTGTAATGCATTATTTAAGATGAGCTTTGAATGGCCTAAAAGGTGTTTTGGCCATTACATAGTTGAAATCTAAAACAAAAGGAATACCTTTACCTAGAATGTGGAGTCATTGTCTCATCAAGATCAAAAAGCTAAAGATGGTGGACCTAACTACCTAGCTAGATAAGGATGGCTGGTTTAATAATCATTGATGGGTGTGGTCATCACCACCTTCATCTATGCCCATTGTTTGGATTAAGTGCAATTGCCTGTCCCTTTCTCCATGTTCAATCTTTGTTTTCCATTGAAGTACCGGTATATTATCTTGACATATATTTAGAAAAAAAAAGAAGCCAAATTAGTTATGAATCAAGTTTTTATAGATGCGAGTGTGAATTACACTATACAATTATATATATTATTAATATTTATATTGATAATTTTATTGTATAATCCATATAAATATATTACATCAATATTTCCTAACTAACCAAAAAAGTATATATTGAAAACTCTCTACATCTAATGGTATATCCACCGCTCTCCATTAAAAATGAATTTTTCTCTCTTGATAACGGAAGAAGGCAAAGGCGATTGAAGAGGCAATCAAACAAAAAGAAACCCTCAAACACAAAACCTTCCAAAATTTTCTTGTATCCAATATTCTCCTGTATCAGCCTCCTTGTAATCATTTCTTGCTTTGAAGAGTTTTTCAAGAACATTATATTTTTAAGTTTTCGATATAATTCTATAGGCTTTCTCCTATCGCTTTTCTCTATTTTGTTTCCAATTGCTGATATTTATGTTCTTTATTCTATTCATATATATATATTCAAAGTCTTTTCATAAAACTGAAGAGTATAGCCCTAAGGAGGAAAAAGACGCCTCTTGTGGGATATTAAGATCTTATACATCCTTCTTCTTCTTCGGCAGAAAACCGGGCAGCTAATTTTAATATCTTTTGTTTATATTGTCTAGGTTTAGTTGTGCCTACTAAATCAAATTGAAGAGTATAGCCCTAAGGAGAAAAACTTTTTTAATTAAAATTTAATATTATATAATAAATACAAATATTATAAGATAATGCAATTACAAGACATTTGGTATATTTATAATGCAATGTATGATATCAATATAAAACTAATAATACATGTTTAATACTTAATGAATATTGCTTATATATATAAAGACATTTTACAATATAATAGTAACAAACCAAAATAATAATACGATTTGAATATATTTTTTTTAATTTCAATTAAAAGTATCAATTTATTAGGACTGTAATACTATGTAATATATAGCAATATACGCAATAATAATATAATAATTTAGTTGTTTAATATTTAATAATATATAAGGTATAAACGTATTATATTAATATAAAAAATTAAATATCTACTATCTACTTATCTTGACACCAATTAGATTTGTGAAACTGCTTGGTTCTATTAAACAAAATCCAAAAGTAATTTATATATAACATACTTCAGATCAACGATGATATCATACTTTAATACTTTTTTCAACTGAATGATTGCAATCAATTTCATTTCTAAATATCCAAATACTAAGAGTTTGTTGCATCCTTACAAGTTGCGGCTGATGCAATAGCAAAAACTAAAAGAAATCAGCATTAACCAGAGTGGGAATGCTTGGGAAAAAACAAAAACACTAACAACTAAACAATTGACACAAGATGAAAAGCTTAATTTACATTGGCCAGATCAATTTAAAAGATACGATAAGACGACATGATTGTTCGATGAGGTGATCCAGCAAGTTTCCATGGCTCGGGAAGTAGTTCAACAGCCTTATTGATCATCTCCTGCGATTTACATTTAGCAGCAAGGTTCTCAGGAAACCATTCTGCAAATGAAGCCTCAAGTATGGTCAAAATATCTAGGCAACATTGAGCAGCTTCTGCAAGTATGATTGGAAGACTCATCAGCTTAAGGATGAATGCATGCAGCAACATATTTTACATCACAAATCTAACTCAAAATTGGAAATCCTAGAGTTCTGATACTTGGCTAGAATCTTGATTGACACTTGGATTACAGATGATATGTTCCTCAAAATTGGAACATGATGCTTCCTCCATATTTGAGTATTATATTTGGCATTTTACAAATTTTATTGAATCATTCAATAGCTAGTCTAAACTATCAAACTAGAAAGAAAAAGAAAGACCAGCTAACCTCGTCAAATACATTATCGACAGGCTCCAAGAAGTGAGCTACTTTACGGTATGTATAAATCCTTGAAAGTTCTTCCATCTGTAAGTAACCAATTTGATTCGAAAATAAATAAATAAAGGCTACATAACATTTCCTCAACAATTGAAAGCATAAAAGATTTTAATATCACAAGCAAAAAATACCTTCTCATCTTTTAGTAATGCTTGATAATGCAAACAATACCTTTTCACCTTTAAATGCATAAGAAGTAGCCATTAAAACTACCAAGGCATGGTATATGGATTTGAGAGGATGGAACTTACCAAAATAAGCTCGATAGATAAGATAGGAATGAGCTTGATACAATGAATTTTAGGATTTAGATTTGATGAGGAAATCTCAATGGGGAATTTTTCTTGTCATGTGAAACGACTGAAATGATGGTATTCGAAAGGAATATAGGATGAAGGAAGAAAATTTCTTTTCTAGAATATATATTCATGGCAGTAGAGTGGAAAACAAAGAGTAAATGGAAAATGATAGCAACATGAGGGCAAATAAAAATGAATATTACTAAAGAATCTAGAGTTCATGTGGTGTGCTTACTCTCTTTTTCTTTTTCTTTTTTAGTGTTTTCTTTCTTTGGATCCTAAGGGGAATCCTTTAGCTTGATCCCTAAGCAAGGCCAAGCAGTAAATAGTGTTGGCAAAACTAAATGTACAGAGAGACGCATCAATTATTCAAAGTATGCGTGTGTATTCTCCCTAGATGGTAGAAAAGCCTGGAACTTTCAAAACCTACGGAAGTATTCACCCCCTCCCATAGAGAAATGTAAGATGATCGTCATAAACCAATAATAGAACTTGATCGAATGCATCTAGAAACTTGCTTAAGTCAGATTGAATCATAGTGGATTAAAAAAAAGTGAGGGGTTAGATACATAGCGTGAGGATAAACTACAAGTGAATACAAGACCCGATCAACCTAGAGGAAGAACAATTAAATGAATGATTAAGTCCATAACCCAAATGAGAGACAATTCATATATATAAAGTATATATGAATTGGGTTTTTGGGGGTGACTTTGATCAATCCAGTCCTCTTCTCAAGTTTATACTTAACCTTGCTTCGTTGGCAATCTTAACAACCTACACATATCCCATAATCAATTAGAGCAACAAGCTAATATCAACCAAGAAATAGCAAAAGAAATGATGTTGATTACAGGTTTTACAAAAAAAAAGTAAGACCATAAATATGTTAGAAGATTATTTATTTAGATTCTTAAAGGGTGCCTATGCATAGAACATAGTAATGATAGCATTACCAATCTTGGCACATCAAGATGTGAAGCAACAAATCTCTTGGACAAGGAAGAAAGGATGCATTCATTCTTTTTTTTTTTTTTTTTTTTTGGATTGGTGGGGGAAGGAGACAAATGATGCATTCATTTGAATAGGGAACGCATTGGGGTTGGGTTTCATATGCCTTTACTGCTGTAGCGTTTGGTTTTTCACCATTCATATTCATTTTAATCTCAAAAGTTACCTTCTTCTTCTATTATGCAAATAAGAGTAAAAGGCCTATTAATGAAAAAGAATAGTAGAGATATTAACATTCACTTTGGTGAAAAGAAAGAGAAAGAACCTAATACTAATAGATAGATGGATCAATCTAAAAAGAGACCATACTATGGGTTTGGTGTTGGTCAATGACTCTTCTCTTTTAAGGACTTGGCAACCATTGGATCCTAGCACAAACATAAGCAATGGGAAAGTAGTTGTTTTTAAGGCATTTTCATTCTTTTTATTAGAGACACTCTAATGATTAGCAGCAGCAACAACATTACCAATGCCATTAATCAATGCTTACAAAGAAGCAATATTTTTCTGCAAGAAATCATTAGTTTTTCGAAATCAAAAAAGCTTGGGCAAAGTATTTCTTATCATGAGAAACAAAAAAGGAATTTTAAAGGGCCAATATATGGAAAATTCTATTTCAAGCCTTTCAACTCAATCTTGATAAAAAAACACATCTTCAAATTTATTAAGGGCTTCTTTGGGTTTTATCAAATGGTAATCTAGAATTGGTTTAAACAAATTATAGATCCTTAAGGAATTTTAATCCTTCCTTGATTATGAATTTTTCAAGGATTGATATGCACCAAATTAAACTATGATTTCCTTGGGGCAACTCATCAAGTTTTCATTGAAATTAGTAAAAACCATATTTTTTTGAAATTCTATTCCATGAAATTAGAGTATGTAAGTTCTTTTAGGTTTGTTAAGTATATGACTTTTATTATAGGAGTTTCGACAACCAAAATTAAAAAGAAGATATTTGATTTGAATAAGCATTTTATTAAAGACAAGCATAGATATAGGGGAACTTCCCCCTCTTAAGATTAAACCTCAAAAGGGCTTTTAATTTGATAAAAAAGGCACAAAATTTTGCAATTAGCAAAATATTAAGAAGGAATTGGTAAAAAAAGTACAATTAACAGAATAAAACCCTTTTAAAAATCTAATCAATTCATCATTTAAAATTTTAGAAACCCTTTAATAATACTTTATCTTTTGGTAAACTAAGCTTCAATTTTATACTTAAACTAAGCTTAAGAGTTTAGTAAATATGCAAATAGTGCACAAAATCTTAATAAAAAAAGAACTACTAAAACCCAAAAACGAGGAAAAAACCCAAATTCGGTTGATTTTTCGAGAGATAAAATCCCCAAAAATTTAAAAAAATAGGCCACTTACATAAGGAGTAAGAAATTTAATTTGATAATTTATAGTTATTTTTTCATAAATCTAAATGCATTTGTAAAATTTAACTGATTTTGCCAAAAAAATCCTCTCCAACCTACTCGAGATGGGGAAATAAGCGAAACCTAAATCTTCATTTACATAAAACTATAGAAAAATTAGCGATGCTAACGAATTTGAGATTGTGAGACATGGGTTTTGGTTCATTTCTTTACAACTAATCAATTTTTCATTTTGTTAACAATATGCTAAGTGCGATTTGCCAAGTTGACCAATTTTCTACTTTTCAATTGTAAACCCATAAATCTAATTGTTTGTCATCTTTTTTTATTCCCTCCAAGTGACTTTGCATAACATCAAAGATAGAAAGAGGTAAAGGAGATGAAGCCTTACCCTTGTAGGCAAGGGTTCTTAGGAAGGGTTTTCCATTGAGCAAGAAAAGGATGGTTTCTTATGAAGTTGGCCCAAAACTATTTTTTAGCACCTATGTTTTCTCTTTTTACCGGGTTTAACTTGTTTTAGGTTTCTATTTTCCACCTCTCTCTTTATTTTTTTAATTCGATGGCTATAAATTCAATCTATCTATGCCCAATGGTTTAAATTTGCAATTTAAAAAAAAAGTCACCAATGATGACTTATTCCAATAAC
>JBBMOL010001876.1:0-31312 GCA_037954665.1 Laguncularia racemosa
GGTTTTGTATCCGACTTTAATTCTCTATATTATATATATATATATATATATATATCCTGCACGCAACAGTGTTTCAAAAATAATGATAAACCTAGCGAATTGAAGGAGTCAATATTCTTTTTTGTCGGTTTCTTCTTCTAGGATACACAACAAAGCAGCAATTAATGGCAGGAACGGGAGCATCATCGTCCATTGATTTTCTACTTTTTTAGGAAGTAGAGACGAAATAAGGTGCGTCTTTGAGAAGTTTGACAAAAACGGAGATGGCAAGATATCCTTTGACGAGCTAAACGAAATCCTTAGGACGTTGGGCTCGACGAATAACACGACAACTGATCTTGAAGCGAAACACATACTGTCGGAGATGGACAAAGATGGTGACGGGTATATTGATCATGGACGAGTTCACGGAGTTTATTCATGAGTCGGGCGATGGTGATCAGGAACTGAGAGAAGCATTCGATTACTATGATCTGGACAAGAATGGATTGATATCAGCAAACGAATTGCACTCGGTGTTGAAGAAGTTGGGAGAGAAGAGCACGTTGAGCGATTGCATGAGGATGATTAGCAACGTTGACAAGGATGGCGATGGTAATGTCGATTTCCAGGAGTTTAAGAGCATGATGACAGGCACAAGCCCTTCCTTTTCATCTTCTTCCCGTATCTGACAGGACAAAGTTTCCCTATCCCTCGACGGTATTTCGGTCAGTATTGCTTTAGTTAATAGTTCGTTTTTACTTTTATTCCCTCATTCGTGTGTATAGGAACCGAGCAAGAATAGAGAAACTTTATCCGAGGATTGCTTAAGCTTTTGATTCAGCACAGGAAGTGAAGATAGCCAATAAAAAAAAAGATTGTTCGTTTAAATTATGAACATGTTTTCTGCCATCGTAGGATGTTTTGCAAATCTGAAAAGCAATAATGATTTAACATCAGTCTTTGTTTAGAAGTCCTCGAACCAATTGTAAGACCAAGAATCTATTTGTTTCATGAAAAACGATTTCCATATCGTTTCCGTTGTTTGTTATAGTCGAAGTTTTAGATATCTCAAGAATGGACGGCCATTAACAACTTTTGAACTGCAGGTGATATTTAGCCCATCTTTTTTTATTTTTTATTTTTTTGTGTGCACATCTATAGTCATAAGGTCAACATGTGGATTGCCATGTGTACAAGCAGTATTTACTTTTGGGCCCAAATATAAGCATGATTTTTTTGGGATATATGATATATCCTAATTCCTAGTTTCCTACTTTGTAGTACGGTTATATCGATTTCGAGGAAGTTCCCTTTTTTTACTTGTGAAACGACTGAATTATTTGTTCGGTTATATCGGGTAAGATGCTCATATTAAGGAATATTATCTTACTCGATAATGGATTTTCATCATTGTCTAGATTTTTCAATTTTTTGTCGATTTTAACAAATGGGTAGTGTATGTTTCTTTTCTATGTGATTTCTTGCTCGAAATTACGTATCGACGTTTGAAACCTTAGTAAATGGGCAGATCAAAACTCTCAAAAGTTACGATGATTGGTTTATTTGTTACTTTTATAATATATAAAAATCTTTACATTTTGATTACTATTCATCTAAAAAGCATTTTCACACTTTAAAAATTTTTCTCTCTCATCTTTTCTTGCACATCTTTTTTTTTCCAACTTACCCAAAACTTTATTTTGGGTTCGAAAAGAAATAATTGGAAAAAAAATAGCATTAAAATTTTAAAAGTTTGAACTCTTTTAAACAAGTTGGCTTAGTATAATAGAATTTTTGCAAGTTCTCAAAAAAGGTGTTTCACTTTTAAAAAGGGCGTTTTTAGAACTTTTTTTTTTAAAATAAAATAAATATAAAAACACTTCTTTTTTATTTTTTAAAGGGATAAACTGTACTTCCCATGAAAGAGGGTCTACAGGGAAATTTTAAAAAATTTGGGGACATTTAGAAAAAATAATTTTTTTTTTTTTTTATTTGTTTTTGCTATTTTTTTAAACCGTAGGCCCTTTTTAATTCAACAAGTGAATTTTATTTTAACCCTTTTTAAACTTTAAAAAAACACTTTTGTGCAAAAAAAATAATCGTATAGAATGGTCATAGGGCATATAAAAATCTTGCAATTTAATCTTGTTAAAAATTTTGATTTTAAAAAAATTTTTAAATTTATATCATTTATATGTTATGTTTCGTACTGGTTGTTTTGTTGGGCCTATTATACCATAACGTTGGTATTCATTTGATACGTGTAAAAATAAAAAAAAAAAAAGGGGGCTTTGGTTTGGCAAAAAAAAGATAATAAGAAACTAAAAAATTTTGGTATTAAAAATTAAATGGTATAATAAAAGAAAAATAAAATAGTAAAATTTTTTTTATATCACATTTGGTATGGGGAGTTTTAAAAATAGAAATTTTTGGAATGTATTGTTTTGTACTAGATAAATAGAGAAAAAGAAGAAAGTCTATAAATTTAAAAAAACTTAGTATAGGTTATATATATAATTTTTTTTTAGTATTTAAAGGCCGATTTTTCTAAAACTTAAGCCCATATCAAATAAAATTAAAATTTAAAAAATTTGTCCATACATTTTAAAAAAATAAAATAATCAAAATTTCAAAGTATACAGGATCCAGGAATAATTGATTGTGGGTTTTTGGACTAACTTTTAGCCAGTGAAAAACCTTTGCAGGTACTTTATTTTTTGTTTTTTTTCCCTAATTTTTGGGTCATTTCATAAAAATTTTTCGAGTCGCAGTTCAAGGGTTTACCCCCCTTTCGAATTGCCCTTATTTGGATCGAAATTACACATTCATTTAGGTTTACGAGGGTTTTTTTACACTAAAATCCTATCAATGATTTTTTTTGCTAGGTGAAAACCCCCCGGGGAAAGAAATAAAAATTCCCTTTCGTTTTCATAAGTATGGACGATTGGTTGGAAGGCTAGATTTGATATTTGAAGTTATATTATAATTACTATAACTTTTTATACATGCAAGAAATATTTTGTAAATTAGTGCACTCTTGCCCCTTTTTGAAAACCAATAGGAAAATTAAGAAATTCGTTACCTTTGCAAAAAGTTAAAAGAACAAACTTTTTATATATTTATTGTGCATATATATTAATTTAAAAATTATCCACAATTTAAAAAGAATAAAATCAATACATGAAATTTATCTAGGTTTTGTATCAAAAAATAAAACAAAATGAATTTAAATAGAAAATTACAAATAGGAAAAAAATATATATATATAAAAAATAAATAAAGTTTTTTTAATTTTTTTTATACTCACAATATTATCCTGGGGAACACTGCAAAATTAAATATATTGATTGGGTTTAGTTTTTAATAATCCAAATACATTCTCACGATATTACTTAAGAAATAATAAATAATATTATATTAGTTTTTTATTTTTTCCCAAATAGATCAAAATATTTGTTTCTTTTGTAAATAAAATTATTATTTTTGATATTTACTGATAAAAAAAGCAATTCAAAAAAATTTATTTATTTAACCATTATTTTTTTGAAAAAATTTAAAATTTAAAAAAAATTTTTTAAAAAGGAAGCATTAAAGCAACAGAGAAAAAGTAATTTGGAATTAAAAAATATTTAGAAAATTAAAACCCATATCTTTTTTTCTTACAATTTCACATCCTAATGCTTAATATATAAATTTTATTATAGTTAGCTTTTAAAAAATAATGTGATATAATGAAGTTTTTGGGGTTTAATTTGGGTTTTCTAAAATTAAGCCAAATTAAAATTTTTTCCCTTAATCAAATTTGTTATGGGAGCAATTCGATTCTATAACAAAGTTTTGTGCATTTGTCGAAATAAAAATGTTTAAATTGTAATTAAACTCGAATTAAAACAAACCCAAATTAATAAATTTTATAACGTCAAAAAAATTTTTTATATAATAAATATATTTAATTTTAGTCCAGTATCTCCAATGTGTCTAGTTATAACATAGGACAATTGCAAAAAAAATCAAAAATTAAAAAAAATTTTTTCAATAAAATATTAAAAAATTAGCAACAATAAATTTTCAAAGTATACGAAAGGATCCGGGGGTAAACTGAATTTTAGTTTGAATAGAAAACTTTTACAGGTGAAAAAATTTTCAGTTAGCATATTTTTTGATTCTTTTCCCAGGTGTGGCGCTTTCGGGGGGTGTTGGTGTTGACGGGTTTTTGAAAGAATTTAAGCTAAAATTAAAAATTTCCCCTTAAAACAAATTTTTATGTGCGAGCTTCGTTCATGTCAAAGTTTGTGTTTTGTGTAAAAAATATTTTTGAAAGTAAGTTAAAGCTCGAATTGAAATAAGTAATTAAATAAATTTTTTTTAAACTAAAATAAATTTTTTTTTTTTTTTTCTTTCTATAATATAATATTAATTTTTGTTCAGTATCTTAAGCTCTTTTATCTAGTAATAAGAAAAAAGGCAAATCAAACATAAATTAAAAAATTTGTTCAATACTATACTAAAAAACAAACCAAAAATTACAAAGTATAAGAAGGATCCAGGAATAAATTGTTTAGCGTTGACAACAAAGACTTTTAACCCGTGACCTTACGTTACTGTGTTCTTTGTTCTTTCCAATTTGGGTCATTTTAGAAAATTTTTGAATCGCAGTTAAGGCTTAGCCCCTTCATCTGCCCCTTTTTTCGAGCCCAAATCCACGCAATCCATTTTAGGTTTATATGGTTTTTACACTAAAAAGTTGCACCCCAAAATCAAGAGACGTGGCAATCTGCTGCATAACCCTTCCAGACAAGGTTATTTTAAGGGGCAGAAAAACTAAAATCTATAAATATTTTAAAACTATATAAAAAAAAAAATCACCTAAAAATTTTAAAACTTTAATTTATACTTTTCCTTCAAAATTTAATACAAAAAAGAAATCAAATATATATAATTAAACGATTTTATTTAAGTAAAAAACTTTCCCACAATGAATACGAGCACTTTCCCATATTCCGATGCCATAATTTATTTTAGATTTTTTTTTCACCTGAAAAAATAAAAAATCCCTAAGGGTTTAGCAATGCTCAACATGTAGCATAAAACATGGCCCGAAGAACCTATATAGCTTGCCATGAAATACACACAATTCACACTCAATCTTAAACTAAGCGACAATCAATAGTTTATTATCTTTAATTTCAGTTGTTTTAAATAGTGCAATCTTTGGCCTTAGGGGTTTATAGAACTCCTAAATTTTTGGGCCAAAAATATTAATAATATATATATTCGAAATCAAAATTAAAATTTCGTGTCCTCAAGCAATGTCAAGTAGCCATCAATTTTTTAGTCCACTGGTGGCTCAAGGGGAAATTTCAAAATAAACCCAAGGGTGACAAACAAGGAAACCCCCAAATTTTTAAACAATTGGGGGGTGAACCCCCAAAATTGAAAATGGAACCCCCGATTTGTGGAAAATGATAGAAAAAAAGGGTAATTTCCTTACCAATGTTACGCACTAATTGGAATTAGGATTGTTTTGATTTGTTTATATTCGCCAACAAAAAACAAAAAATTTTTGCCACAATTTTAGGAGAATGAAAAAATTGGAGCGTGAAAAGACAAACTTTCACGACAATTTTAGTTGAAAAATATGTTTCAAAAATCCCCTTCAAAACCTACATAACAAATTTATTACCCCTCACAATTATGAAAAAAAAAACCCAAGTAAAAAATATACACATGGTGGTTACTTTAAGCTCCAATTACAGTATAAGGGAAACACAAGACCGGGGGCCCTTTGGGTTTAAATTGATTCATTATGGATCGTGACCCTTCACAAAACCCAAATTTCTATTTTCTTGGTTTTTCTTGTAAAACGATAAATGTACCTTTAAAATTTAAAAACAATTATAATAAAATAAATAAAGACAATATGTGAACGTCTTGGTTCCAAATTTGTTCAAGTAAGCTTCCCAATGCTGGATCCAAAGGTTTGATTCCCATCATATCCTCGGGCCTTGAAAAGATTTGACCTCAAATTTAATGGGTCTTTTCCGGGACTACAAACCCTAGTTTGCATGTGTTGTCGCCTAATCTTGAGTACCTGGTAGTTTTGTTGAGCTGTTCTTAGACTTTGTGTACTCAGTTGGAGACATAGGAGTTAAGATAACCCATGCACCCATCTTTCTGAAAACACATAAGTGTTTCTAAACCCATCATATAACACTTCCTGTCAAACGACCAAGGTCTACTTAGTAGTATATGAAAGGCGCACATAGAAGAACATCACAAACAATTTCATCATGGATCTATCTCTTATGCTAATAGGCAACCTAATCCTCTGAGTAACATGCAAAACTACTCCATTCATTCAACCAATGTATTTATAGGGTTGAGGATGTGGACTAGTGACTAGTTTGCAATCTATTTACTGTTGTAGCAGCTATTACATTTGTGCAATTGCCACCATCAATAAAAGAAACACACAAATTACCTTGAACCCAATAAGGAGTGTGGAATAGGTTTTCCCTCTATATGTCCCGACATCTGGAGATATAGTCATGACCCTATGCAACACATTATAACAGATATTTATCTTTTCCCCTTGTTTTTCATGTTTTTTCAGCATCATGATCATCAAAATTTACTCTTGTAGTACAATTGACAAATCTGTAGGCTTAACTCTTCTTGACCATCCTGACTGTTTCCCTCCATAGCACTCATCGCCCTTTTGTTGGGAAAATTGAGCAGCCATGTGTCCAAAACCCTTGCATTTAAACATTTGATTTGAGGCATCTTTCTACGATTGTCCTGACATTGTTTGTTTGATATCAGCTCCAACAACCTTTTTTCCCTTTCAGAAATTTCCCTTCTCCTATCAGTAATAGTTGTATTTTTGTCTACAGTTTTTATCATTTTCCCTATTCCCTTTTGTTTTCCCTTTGTTAACTATCTGACCCATGAGGTTTGGTAAAAGTTCCATATCTATTGCTTGTTGCTTGAAAAGGGTTAGATTGCCTCTGTTTCTCCACTTTTGAGCTAGCTGGAGGGCCTCTCTAGTGTGTTATACTTCTGGAGCTCTACAATGTAGGCAATTTCATACTTTAACCTTGACACAATTGTGTTTAGGGTTTGCTCAGGAGGTTTGATTGACCCACATCTGCCCATTTAGTGCTCAAACTCCTGTACATAATTGTCAACTATTTTGCTTCCCTGCCTCAAGGTTTGAAGTCGCATAAACAACTCTTGCTATAGTGCTCTGGTATAACCTTTTTCTCATTACCCTTTCTTTTCCCTTCTAGGTATGTATATTACCCTCACCATTCTTCGTCTGCTAACCACAATATTCTTCCACCATAAGGTGGCATAGCCTGTAAATTCTACAGCTGCAAGAGAACCCGAGTGTGTCATCAATCTTTATAGCACTCAAATAGGCCCTAAACTTATCCTCCCAATCCAAGTAGTCTTCTATTAAACCCCTTCCAACAAATGAAGGCATTTGCAATTTCACATATTCTAAGTCCTAAGGCAGTCTGAAACTCACTATTAGGGTAAGGCTCATTTTCAAAATTTTCATCCCTTCCTCCCCAAGAGCATGATAATCACCTTCTATCCTTTTATCCTCCAACCTCTATTGCCTCCAACAGCTCCTTCCTTGCGAGCATTTTTATGGGGTACCCGAGGTAGGGTTGTTTGAGGGTTTGCCACTTGGGGGTTTGGCATCGTCATTTAATCTACCCGTGTTGCTTTAAGTAGCAACAATAGTGGTGAGATCCCGTAATTTTTTCTTCTAATGTTCTTCTACCTGCAGCACGATGACCTTGACCTCCCTCCAACCTTTACTATTGGGCCTCATTGCCAATTTTCCCCCATTCCACACATCATTTGAAGATTTTGCAATTTTTTTTTTTATACTCACAATCACTCCTTCACAACAACAACACACTCTACGGTTCAAACACAACAAACAACACCACACACTTAAGGCGACCAATAACACACCTTCACGACACTTACAACACAACAACATAAACACCTTTATGCCAATAACAACACACCTTCATGGTACCACACAACCACACACCAACACCTCCATGGTTCAAGTAAAACAAAACCCACGGTACCACATGCACCTTCAAGGGTTAACACACTTCAAAGACACAATACAAAACTCCACCAAAACTCAACCACCTCACGGACACACCCTTTTAAAAACCATGTCACAACAACACGTCCCCAACAACAACACACAACCCCACGGTATATACACAATCTCACACCACACCTACACGGGGGAACAAACACACACACTCCCACAAGATACACACCCTCAAGAGCACAAAACACACAAGCAATCATGGTTCCACATACGCAATGTTGCAATAATCACTTTCCTCAATTACCGAGTTAACGTTGTAATAAAAACAATCAATGAGCAATTACTATACCCCTTTACAATTATGGAATTCAAATGGCCTCTCTATCTTCCACACAAGGAGCTCACGGCAATGAACCTTGATATAATTTCCACAATTTAAGCCACAATAAGCAAGGATAACACGGCACAATCAACACAAGACCTTTAATTCCACTTTATACAACATCAATTGTGAAATGGAACAAAAAAACCCTAAATCCCCAATTGAAAATCACGAAATTCCCTTTTCAAAACCGTGCTCTGATACCAAAATTATGATGTGCTCAAAGGGCAATTGCAATATAAGTCAAGGTGACACAACAAGGAACCAATTTCTAATCAATTGGGGTATGAACCCTAAATTAAAAATGGAACCCTAATTTGTGTGAACAATAGATAGAAAAGAAGAGCTAATTCCTTACTAGATGTTACGCACTAGTTAGAATTAGGATTGATTTTGATATTGTTGATATTAGCACAACAAAAAATCAAAATCCACTCGCCACAATGCTAGAAGAATTGATAAGAGTTGGAGCATGAAAGGACAAGCTTTCCACGAAAATTTTAGTATGAAAAATATGTTTCAAAAGTCCCTTACAAAACCTACATAACAAGTATTTATACGCTACTACAATTATGGAAAAATAACCTAAGTAAAAAATAGTACACATAGTCGGTCACTTCAAGCTCCAATCACAGTCACAAGGAGGAAACATAAGACCGATTCTCCTTTGGTTCAATTCGGTTTCATTATGGATCGTGACCTATTCACAAACCGATTGCTATTGTGCTTGGTTGTCTTCTTTAAAACTGACAAAATGTACTTGCTAAAATATAAAAACAATTATTATAAAATAAATAAAGACAATATGTGAACATCTTGGTTCCATTTGTTGAAGTAAGCTTCCCAATGCTAGATCCAGAGGTTGATTCCCATCAACATGCAAGTACGTCCTCATTCCATAAGTATGATTCACTTACATCTTTATCCCTAATGCTAACTAGTTACATGACCTCGCTTAGGTCAGTGACTTAGTGACATGAAAGTTAGTCGCCTGACTAATTGGATCTTATTGATATGAGGCTGCATGATGGTTAGATAATCATATCGATCATCAAGTGGTGTCCCAAATTACTAGCATCTAACCATATCTTTTTGGACCTTTCCTAAGGACAAACAACATATAATTTATTTGGTTTCACTTTTCATCAGCTCGATTTATTTACTACACTAGTAAGCACACCCAACAAACAATGACTACGTACATGTATACTGAAAATCCATACTTGCCAAATCTCATTTTTTGAAATAACTAGTTTAATTATTTTAAAAACATATTTATTGTTCTGCTTTTTTTTTTTACTTAAAAAATGTACTACTACATTTTTTATTTCCCCATCTACTTATTATTATGGTACTATTATTATTTACTTACTCCCTTATATATGTTTATAAAAAATAAAAGATACTATATCTCTTTTAATTATAATTAATTGGAAACCTTTAAATTTTAAGGAAAATTCAAATGGTCAAATTTTAAATTTTATGTTGAAATTGATTTGAAAGTTTAAATTATTCAAATTTTTATCCAAAGTGAAATTGACTTTGTCTTTTACATATAATATGTATTTAATGCTAACATTATTATCAATCCTAAACTATTCACTTTTTTTTTTTTTAACATCGAATTACACATTAAATTTTTTTCCTTTTTTATAATCAACTTACAAAATATGTATCTTTTAATATAAATTGGCTTTACAAAAAATAACTAACTATTAATCTAAAATAACTTAATATTAATAATAAATATATTTTTTTTTCTAAAATATTTTAAAAAAATTAAATACTAATTAAACGTTTATATATATAATTAATTTTAATTTAATTCGTTGATCACAACACACACTTCCCACTAGGAATTCCATGTTTAAAGTGAATCAAAACACTCCCTTTTTTCATAACCCTCATTTACTATTTCATCCAACATTTAACAAACTAACTTTTCATCCAATATCTTCTTATCATTGATGGTTTTAAAAAAATTGATTTTTAATGAACACATTACGAGATCCTTAATTTCAAGAAAAACGCTTTTTTTGATTCAAAAAATAAATCTTTAATAATCTTTTCACAACATCATTTTTTTTTTTTTTTTTTCTAACCCCAAAACAAGTCAACTAAAAAAGTATAATTTATACAATCACTAATTCATGATTTAACTAAATCCTTAATTTGAAATTTCCATACTCCTTTAAATCTAAAAAAACTGAACTTGTTCTTTCTCCTTAATAATCTCTCTAATTCTATGAATTTATCAATTTCAATCCTATCTAATCATGTACACATTAAAACTTACATAAAATACAACCATACCTTGTTGCATCATATTCCATAATTCTAGCCCAAATTGCTCTACATGTATACCACCTTGAAAGTGGGATCCAAACTTTTCCTTCCCTTGCAATCAATTATAAAATTAGAACTTTAAATTAATAAAAAGGATTTAATTAATCAATGAAAATTCCTTACCTAAACCCAATTTGAGAAAAACCCCAATCCCCTTAGGTTTTTCACCACCAAGAAGAAGGCATAATTACTGTGAATTTCTAATGCAACCATAAATTCATACACTCAAAACAACCTTATAAAAAATTGAATCAATCATAGCAACACTATTACCTTTGATTCAAAATTTCTTTTAAATCTCTCAAATTTGTTGTGCAACATGTACACATTAAACTTACATAAAAAAATAACTATACCTTTTTTTGCATTATATTCATAATTCTAGCCCCAATTGCTCTACATGCAATACCATCTTGAAGTGAGATCCAAACTTTTTTTCCTTCTCCTTCAAATCAATTTATAAAATTAGAAACTTTTTTTTAAATTTAAAGAAAAGGATGAATCCCAAACCAATGTAAATTCCTTACCTAAACCAATTTGAGAAACCCTAATCCCCTTAGGATTGCAAACCCCCAAAAGAAGGCATAATTATTGTGAATTTCTAATGCCAAACCACAAGTTCATACACAAAAAAAAAAAACCTTATAAAAAATTGAACAATCAATAGCAAACTATTACCTTTGATTTGAATTTCTTTAAAAAACCCTCAAAAAATTTTTTTGCAACTAAATGCACCTTTCAAAATTTCCTTAATTCACCAAGCTAATTAAAGTTTTTGAAAAATTACACATGCCTTAATGTTGTAAAATAAGATTTTAAAGGAATTTGTAGTGAAAACCCCTTACCTAGAAATTTGTGACAGGGAAAATAGGGAGATAAGTTTTTTTTTTTTTTTTGGGGGGGGGGGGGGGGGGGGGGGGGGGGGGTGGGGGTTGTGGAGTGGGGAACATATTGCATTGCGATGGTTTATAATTAGATATGTATCAGAGCATAGGTTTCTAAAATAAATTAGGACATGATTACGATGGTGAGTTTGAGAGTAGGAATCTTGTGGGTCCAATAATTGAGTTGTCTCTTTCTTATTTTACTGGACTTAAATAAACAAGATAATTAACTGGGACTTGATTATGGATTATTATAATGTGTTTCATTTAATTGTGAATTTGATGTATATGTCTTACTTGGTTTATGATGAAATTGAGCTTAACTAATATTAATATTAAAATTAATATGCATGCTTAATTGGACTAAGTAATAAAGGATAAATAAAATTGGGACAAATATTTTATGATCTCACACTATTAATGGGAAATTAAAGGGCAAGGTTGTCAAACTCGCGATTCTATTTAGAATCACTAGATGATCTATAAGATTGGAATATAGAATTGAAATGTAAAAATGTAAGTTGTTATAAATTTATGTAAAATAGCCTTCAAAAGTTATAGATATGTTTACTATAATTGTAAAAAAAAAAACGAAATATGAGATATAATAAAGAATTTTAATATAAATTTTTGTTACAATTTATAATAAAAAATTATATATTTATAGTACAAATAAATTAATAAAAGTTGTTAAGCTAATATATAAATTACAATATAAATAACAATACCAATTGAAATAAATTACAACATAAATTATAATAATAAAATATATTGCTAAAAAAAAAATTACCAATCCCTTTATCATTGTCGAGTCTAATTTTTGAATTCCCATTCCTAATCCGATCTAAACTAAACCTATGCTCATCTAATCTAGATCCTCGACTTGGGTTAGGAATTTCGTTTGATTTTTGGAGTCGCCACCCAACTTTGTTGGGAAAAAGTGAATTAAGACTAAAGGAGCGGATTAGTCTTAATTTGGACTACTAGTCGTCGTTATTTCCTCTTCTCGTTTTTGTGAGAAGAAAAAAGGGAAAACCAGAGTTTCTAAGTCCGGAGGCTAACCTATTAAAACCTGTACGGTTACCACCTAATCTCCTAAAATTGTTCATCTTTAGAAATGTGTTTCATTGTGTTTCTGTTAATTTTTGTTATGTCTTTGAATTTATTTCAGAAAAAAGGATTTTTTCATTTATTTTATGGGTTGACCCGAATGGGTGCCTACGTACCTGCTACTCAGGATCAAACAAGCCGTAGTTCGCTTTTCTGAAAATCTTTAGTGCATTGGTGAATTTTAATTTTGAAATTTCTTTCGATTTATGTTCTTACCATTTTTGGGATTTTTCCTAAAAAACCTCTAAGCCTAAGCTTGATTTCATTTTGAAAATGATTTTTGTAGGGAAAACATCAATTTTGATTTATTTGATGAAAATGATTTTTCTAAGTGCTAAAACTTATTTATTTATCTTTTTATGATTTTTTATGACTTTTATGATTTTTTTTTATTTTGTGATTTCTGAGAATTTTTGGGGATTTTTGTGGTTTTGGGAATTTTTGTTGATTTTCGTGATTTTTGGGAGTTTTGTGATTTTTTTTTGGAATTTTGTTAATTTTCGTGATTTTTGGGAATTTTTGTGATTTTTGCGATTTTTTGGGAATTTTGTTCATTGTCTATCCTATTTGACATCTAAAATTTATGATTTATTTTCCTAATTTTTATTTATTTATTATTATTATTATTATGTTTTTTTTATTTTATTTATCTATTTATTATTATTTTTTTATTTTTTTCTTCATCATTAAATTCTAGAAAAATCTAATTTCTACATTTTCCTATTTATTAAAAATAACACATAAATAAATAACTAAATAACTAAATAATAAATAATAAATTACTTAATTAATTCGGAATAAATAAATAAAATAAAAAAATCCGGAAAATCCGACTTACCTGGATCCGAGTCGGTGCGCGGGTCGGGTCGTCGGGTCGGTCGGGTCGAATCGGGTCGGTCGGATCGGTCGGACACGGCGGTGGGGTTGGCTCGTTCACGGCGTTCCGGCGGTCCTTTGCGGCGGGTGAAGTGTCGAATCCTAGCTTCTTGAGGGTGCTGAATCCGATGGTGGTGGCGGTTTACTCCCAGAACGTCTCCTTGCGTGGCTCAACTCCGATCGGCGGTCGCAACTTTGGGTTTCCTCCGATCTACACTCTTTTCTCTCTCTCTCGCAATTCTGATCTGTTCCCTTGCTTCCTCATCTCCTCCTCTATTTATAGGCACTTGAAAACGAGCTGGATAAGCTCGGATTTCCTCCGATTGAAGCTGATCGGATTTTCGGTTGAAAAACCAACTCCGATTCGTGCCCATCCAACGATTTGTTGCGATTTGATTTTAATTAGATAATGTTTATCTTATCTTTGTTGAAGATCTGTTGGATTTGTGCAAAAAAATCGAATCAAAACGGCCGAAATACGAATTTTTTTCCTCGCCGGCGATCTCGGGCTCGAGGTAGGAGACGATCACGCGCCCGACGCGTGCGTTTCTTCCAGCCAATCAGATGCTGCCATGTGTCCTGGATAAGCGAAAAATTGCAAAACACGGAAACTGCTTCCCCCGCGATTCGAACGTCTGACCGAGCACCCCGCACCGCGCCTTAGCCCATGGTCCGGACCAGCTGAGCTAGCCCACTTTCGCGATTTATATTTTTTCGCAAATTACATATATGCAATGCGATTTTTCTATTTTTTTGTATTTTTTTGAAATTTCAAAAATTAGTAAAAATTGTTTATTATTCATTATTGCTATTTCCGAAATCATTTTTCAAAATTGAAGTGTTTTCCTATTTATTTTTATTTTTTGAACATTTTTATTATTTTATGCTAAATTAGGAAAAAAATGGAAAATTTTGGAAAAATTGAAAATTGATTATTATTGAAAATTATTGACTCCTAGGGCAAAAATGAGGTGTTTACAGCTGCCCCTCTTTGTGGTAAAGTTTGAAAAACTTAACTACAAAGACAAACAAAAGACGCCATTTTTGACCTCTTAATTAGGTTTTTAGTAGGAAAATGCCCCAAGAGCTGATGATCCTACGGTTGAAGATGCTCCTAACAATTCAAGGTAATGTTCCCTCTCCAAAAAGTGCTTTATGGGCTAACTAATTGGCGACAGGACACATGTCAAGCCTCGAGTAGGAATGTATGAGAAATGATGATAGGAAGCGTCTTATCAGACTTGCAACCTTGGAAAGAAAATTTACTTAGGAAGCGCCCTTATGAGCTGGCTACCTGTCGACAGAAGCGTCTTGTTAGACTAGCAACTGTTTGGGAAGGATGTTTCGAAAAGTGCCCCAAGAGCTGACTAATCGGGAGAATCTAGGAAAGTGCCCATATTGGGCTGACTATCCTTAAAATAGATTTTAGGAAAGTGCCCATCTTGGGCTGACTAACCTGTGATAGTGTCTCAAAAGGTGCCCTTATGAGCTGACCCTGAGAACGGATTTTTAGGAAAGTGCCCATATTGGGCTGACTAACCTTTGATAAAATTCTTAGGAAAGTGCCCATCTTGGGCTGACTAACCTGTGGTAGTGTCTCAAAAGGTCCCTTATGAGCTGACCCTGAGAACGGATTTTTAGGAAAGTGCCCATATTGGGCTGACTAACCTTGGATAAATTCTTAGGAAAGTGCCCATCTTGGGCTGACTAACCTTAGATAGGACTGTCTCAAAGGTGCCCTTATGAGCTGACCTGAGAACGGATTTTTTTCGGAAAGTGCCCATATTGGGTGACTAACCCTTGGATTGACTTTTAGGAAAGTGCCCCAAGAGCTGACTAACCTAAAATAGAACTGTCTCAAAAGGTGCCCTTATGAGCTGACCTGAGAACAGATTTTTTTTTTTCGGGAAAGTGCCCATATTGGGCTGATTAACCCTATTAAAGGAAATGTCTAGACACATGCTTCATTATGAGTTGACTCATCTGGTACTCTTGAACATGCTTCTTACAAAGGCTAGATGATGTGATGCCTTTCATGATGTGATGATAGTTACCTATTTTAATATGCTTGCCAGTTTATCTCGGATAGCAACCAAACAACTGAACCTTCGTGTTGGTTTGCTCCTGCTTCTTTTCTTCTTATCTTGACACTGGATTGAAAATCTTGATGTGCCTCTTTTCTTTATGCACAAAGCTCTTTCGACGGTAATGTTATCCTAATAATGCGCTCAGTTTTAATGCTTAGGAGTAGACAAAATTATATCACAAATTACATTAAGATTCATTATCATTTTAGTGTTTATCTTTCATTGACAAAGTGGTAGGTAATGTGTTTAGGTGTATTTATTGTGATGAGAATTGATTGGGATTGTTGACCATTCAGGGATATTAGCTTTGCTTGTAGAAAAGTAAAAACTCGACTCAACGAACTTTGTATCGAATATTGGCTTTCATAAACATTGGCAAAATTTCAATTCCCTTGCCTAAGGATAGTACATCTTTACAGCATTGTGTTGACGGGGTCTCTCAATTCTGGACCATCCATCTGAGTTAATATTAGAGCACCACCTGACAGAACCTTTTTCACCACATACGGGCCTTCATAATTTGGAGTGAACTTTCCTCTGGAGTCTTGGCGTTCGGGAGAACTTTTCTTAGTACTAGATCGCCCTCTTTGAAGTACCGAGGTCTCATCTTCTTGTTGAATGCTCGGCTATCCTCTGTTGGTAACACTGACCATGACATAGCGCGGTAAGTCTTCTTTCATCAATCAGATTCAGCTGATCAAGCCTTTTCTTTACCCAATCCGATTCTGTTAACTGAGTTTCTGACAAGATTCTGAATGATGGTATCTCGACTTCCACTGGTAGCACTGCTTCTGTACCATATACCAATGAGTAAGGGGTAGCTCCCGTAGATGTTCTTATTGAAGTCCTATAAGCCATGAGAGCAAATGGTAACATTTCGTGCCAATCTTTGTAAGTTGTTGTCATTTTCTCGATGATCTTCTTGATATTTTTGTTAGCTGCTTCTACTGCCCCGTTCATTTGAGGTCGGTAGGGGTTGAATTTCTGTGGTTTATGTGGAATTGTTGACATAAACCTGTCATCGATTTATTGTTGAGATTGGTACCATTGTCGGTGATGATCGACTCAGGAACTCCATATCGGGCTATTATGTCCCTTTTTAAGAAGCGAACTATTACCCCTTTTCATGACATTGGTATATGATGACGCTTCTACCCATTTGGTGAAGTAATCAATCGCTACCAGTATAAATCTGTGGCCATTGGATGCCGTTGGAGTGATTGGGCCGATTATGTCGATTCCCCACATGGAGAAAGGCCACGGACGCCGATAACAAATGTAGCTCGTTGGGTGGAGCATTGATCCGGTTTGCGTATACTTGGCACAGATGGCAGTGCTTAACATACTTTATGCAATCCGACTCCATGGTTAACCAGTAATACCCTAATCTCATGATTTTTCGGGCCAACATGTAGCCGTTCATATGAGGTCCACATACCCCTTCATGTATTTCCTTCATGAGTTCGCATGCTTCATTTTTGTCCACACATCTCAACAGGGTGGTATCATATGATCTCTTGTAGAGTATAGACCCACTTAATAAGAAATGACTTGCCAACCTTCTGAGCGTTCTTTGGTCATTCTTGCTAGCCATTTCAGGGTATTTACCTTCTTGGAGGAAGGTCTTGATGTCGTGATACCAGGGCTTATCATCTTGTATCTTTTCAATTGTCAAACAATAAGCGGGCCGACTTTCGACGTCTATTTTCATCGGTTGTACTTCGGCTCCTCCTGTTATTTGAATCACGGATGCTAGTGTGGCTAGGGCATCTGCGAACTGATTCTGAATTCTCGGGATGTACGTGAAGGTGATTGCCTTAAACTCCTCAATCAGCTCTGTCAAGTGTTGATGGTACGGTACCGTTTGGGGTCTTTAGTTTTGTATTCCCCTCTTGTTTGTAGTATGATGAGCGACGAGTCTCCGTACACCTCTAATTCGCGGATTCCCATTTGGCAGGCCATCTTGAGGCCAAGAATACATGCTTCATATTCCGCGATATTATTGGTATAGGAAAATGTAAGTCTTGTCGCTGCCGGGAATTGAGTGCCGTCTGGGGATATCAATACTGCCCCAACCCCACAACCGAATACGTTGGCAGCCCCGTCGAAAAACAGTTTCCACCCACCATTCTGCTCTCTCCCAGAGTTTTCTACCGGCATATCTTCTACTGTTAATATGTTCTCGTCTGGAAATTGGACTTGTATTTCTTGGGTATCTGTCTCGACAGGGTGTTCGGCCAACTGATCGGCTAAGGCTTGTCCCTTTATCGAGTTTTGATTTACATACGTGATGTCAAACTCGGATAGAAGCATCTGCCATTTAGAGATTCTACCCATCAATGCTGGCTTCTCTGCCAAGTATTTCAAGGGATCATATCTTGTCAACAGCTCAACATGATAGTAAAGGGTGTATTGCCTTAGTCGATGCATGACCCAAATTAACGCACAACACGTCTTCTCCACCTCTGAGTACCTTTGTTCCCCATCTGTGAACTTCTTGCTCAAATAATATATGGGACGTTCTCTTCCCTCTTCATCTTTCTGCCCCAACACATATCCCATGGATTCGGGGAGTATGGTGAGGTATAAGAATAAGGGTGTTCCTTGTTTCGGGACTATCAAGACCGGGGGTTTTATAAGATAGTCTTTGATTGTCCTGAACGCTTCTTCACATTCGTCGTCCCATTCTATTGCGGCGTTCTTCTTCAACAGACGGAATAGCGGCCGGCATTTGTCGGTGAGTTGTGAGATAAACCGAGCTATATAATTTAATCTCCTCAGCAAGCTTCTTACTTCTTTAACGGAACGTGGGGAAGGTAACTCTAATATGGACTTTACCTTGTCAGGGTCAATCTTAATGCCCTCCTGGCTGATGACGAACCCTAACAATTTCCCCGTTGTAACCCCGAAAGTACATTTTTCCGGGTTTAACTTAAGCTGGAACTTCCTCAGTCGTTTGAACAATTTCCTCAGGATATCTATATGGCTTTCTCCTTCTTTGGATTTGGCTATCATGTCGTCGACATATACTTCAACCTCTCGATGCATCATGTCGTGAAGTATGGCGACCATGGCTCTCTGATACGTGGCCCCGGCGTTTTTCAGACCGAAGGGCATGACTTTGTAACAGAAAGTTCCCCATGTTGTGATGAAGGTTGTCTTGGTCTTGTCTTCATCGGCCATTTTTATTTGATTGTATCCTGAGAAACCGTCCATGAATGAGAAGAGATGGTTTCCCGCGGTGTTATCCACTAGAACATCAATATGAGGTAGGGGGAAGTTATCCTTTGGCGTGGCTTGGTTTAAGTCCCGAAAGTCCACGCATACACGCACTTTTCCGTTCTTTTTTATAACGGGGACTACATTTGCCACCCATTCTGGGTAGTCGGATACTTCGATGAACCCTACTTCAGTAGTTTCTTGACTTCTTCTTTGATTTTTAGCAAGATGTCGGGCCTAAATCTTCTTAGTTTTTGTTTTTTAGGTTTGACATCTTCCCTTGTGGGAAGCCTGTGAACTACTATCGACTGGTCTAGCCCTGGCATGTCACCATATGACCAGGCAAACACATTTGCATATTCGATTAATAGCTCGGTTATCTCACGTTTTTGCTCGGCACTCAAACTGGTCCCGATTTTGAGGTTCTTAGGGTTTTCCATGCTGCCTAGATTTACTGTCTCCACAGGTCGTCGATCGAGATTCCGCTTTGTTCATGTTTTAGCCAATTTTCTTGTATTATTTCGTGGTCTAAGATATCGTCTTCAACAACTGACCCAGCAACGTTGGAAATGATATCAGCGTTTTTACGTTCTACTTGCGCGAAATATCCCTGATGTTCGATGGTGGGAGATCTGAGTGACATAAAAAATGAAATCATATATAAAAAGAAACAAACTGTAATGGAATTCGATAAATAGTCTTAATAAAATTTGTTCAATGATTTTTTTCTACTCTTGAGCTAACCTAGCGCTATTGATAGGACAACAAAACCAGTTGTTCAGAGCTGGATGTTGGTTGGACATGCGGGAGATTGATTCCCCTTTGTTGTTGTCCTCTTTGTTTATTCGAAGCTCTTGAATGGTATTTGCCCTTCGGAAAGATTGTTGGAGAGGTGGGATGCACATCTGGGTGTCAATCAGCTTCCCCTTTATTCTGCCTTTAACACTCCTCACTTGTGCTTCTTCCGCGGCCGTAAGAACATAGTCAACGCTAGTGTTGTTGCAGTTGCTGCTGTTTACCATTTTGATCTTTAAGCGGGTATGTATCGGGCTTCTGGAAGGGTTCGGTTGCTTGGGAGCTATTTTGATACCTGGCGCGCATTTTTTCTTTTTTAGTATGATGAATGCAAGAATGATATGCATGTGTCACGCGGATGCTAAAAGATAAAAGGGTTGACGACTGATTGACAATGTATCATTAAAACTTTACTTTTATTAATAATTCTGGAGTTCAATAAAAATGAAAGATTACAAATAATGCTCTATTTCCTAGCTCTTTTGGTCTTCTGTTGTGGAGGCTCAAACTTCTCATTGATGACAGCTTCTAATTCTTTGACTTTAGCTTGGCATTTCTCTAATTGTGCTTCTAAGGCCTTGTTCCTTCGGGTTGTACAAAGTAAACCAATGGCCCAGTACCAACTTTGGGTCCAAAGGTCTGTACACCCGAATCTCTTTGCGGAGGAGGCGGTTGACTGCACTGCTAGCCATCTATTACAATAGGAAACAGCCTAGTTACAAACAGAACTATGAAAGTGTTACAGGGAAATAGTCCTGAATTCCAAGGACAAAATAACAAACCATTACATTGTCATCCAATTGTCAACCCCTCGTACGATGTTATGTATGCAAGTAGGTTGGTTCTAACTGGTTCCCGAGCTTTATGGCCTCCCACATTCTCGAAGAAATGGATCTCAGGCCATATCGAAGCATAGGGTGGGGTAGCCTAATCGGTCCTGAACGGTGAATCAACTCACTTCGCCCGAAACCTACGCAATGGCTCCTCGTCTTAGGTTTCTAGGACGGTCCGGGTTCGACCGCATCTACTCACACAAACATATGTATGCATGCAAAACTCCCAAAATCTAACTAAATCCTGCAAAGTTAGTAACAAAGTAATGATTGAAACACATTTTCCTTAAAGAGAATAGCTTGGAGAGATTCAAGTGGCTAGCCTGCTGGTATTTCTCCCCAGTGGAGTCGCCATCCTGTCGAGTCTAATTTTTGAATTCCCATTCCTAATCCGATCTAAACTAAACCCTATGCTCATCTAATTTAGATCCTCGACTTGGGTTAGGAATTTCGTTTGATTTTTGGAGTCGCCACCCAACTGTTGTTGGGAAAAAGTGAATTAAGACTAAAGGAGCGGATTAGTCTTAATTTGGACTACTAGTCGTCGTTATTTCCTCTTCTCGTTTTTATGAGAAGAAAAAAGGGAAAACCAGAGTTTCTAAGTCCGGAGGCTAACCTATTAAAACCTGTACGGTTACCACCTAATCTCCTAAAATTGTTCATCTTTAGAAATGTGTTTCATTGTGTTTCTGTTAATTTTTGTTATGTCTTTGAATTTATTTCAGAAAAAAGGATTTTTCATTTATTTTATGGGTTGACCCGAATGGGTGCCTACGTACCTGCTACTCAGGATCAAACAAGCCGTAGTTCGCTTTTCTGAAAATCTTTAGTGCATTGGTGAATTTTAATTTTGAAATTTCTTTCGATTTATGTTCTTACCATTTTTGGGATTTTTCCTAAAAAACCTCTAAGCCTAAGCTTGATTTCATTTTGAAAATGATTTTTGTAGGGAAAACATCAATTTTGATTTATTTGATGAAAATGATTTTTCTAAGTGCTAAAACTTATTTATTTATCTTTTTATGATTTTTTATGACTTTTATGATTTTTTTTTATTTTTGTGATTTCTGAGAATTTTTGGGGATTTTTGTGGTTTTTGGGAATTTTTGTTGATTTTCGTGATTTTTGGGAGTTTTTGTGATTTTTGTGATTTTTTTGGGAATTTTGTTAATTTTCGTGATTTTTGGGAATTTTTGTGATTTTTGCGATTTTTTGGGAATTTTGTTCATTGTCTATCCTATTTGACATCTAAAATTTTATGATTTATTTTCCTAATTTTTTATTATTTATTATTATTATTATTATTGTTTTTTTTTAATTTTATTTATCTATTTTTATTATTATTTTTTTATTTTTTTCTTCATCATTAAATTCTAGAAAAATCTAATTTCTACATTTTCCTATTTGTTAAAAATAACACATAAATAAATAACTAAATAACTAAATAATAAATAATAAATTACTTAATTAATTCGGAATAAATAAATAAAATAAAAAAATCCGGAAAATCCGACTTACCTGGATCCGGGTCGGTGCGGTCGGGCGTCGGGTCGAATCGGGTCGGTCGGATCGGTCGGACACGGCGGTGGGGTTGGCTCGTTCACGGCGTTCCGGCGGTCCTTTGGGCGGGTGAAGTGTCGAATCCTAACTTCTTGAGGGTGCTGAATCCGATGGTGGTGGCGGTTTACTCCCAGAACGTCTCCTTGTGGTGGCTCAACTCCGATCAGCGGTCGCAACTTTGGGTTTCCTCCGATCTACACTCTTTTCTCTCTCTCTCGCAATTCTGATATGTTCCCTTGCTTCCTCATCTCCTCCTCTATTTATAGGCGCTTGAAAACGAGCTGGATAAGCTCGGATTTCCTCCGATTGAAGCTGATCGAATTTTTGGTTGAAAAACCAACTCCGATTCGTGCCCATCCAACGATTTGTTGCGATTTGATTTTAATTAGATAATGTTTATCTTATCTTTGTTGAAGATCTGTTGGATTTGTGCAAAAAAATCGAATCAAAACGGCCGAAATACGAATTTTTTCCTCGTCGGCGATCTCGGGCTCGAGGTAGGAGACGATCACACGCCCGGCGCGGTGCATTTCTTCCAGCCAATCAGATGCTGCCACGTGTCCTGGATAAGTCGAAAAATTGCAAAACGCGGAAACTGCTTCCCCCGCGATTCGAACGTCTGACCGAGCACCCCGCACCGCGCCTTAGCCCATGGTTCGGACCAGCTGAGCTAGCTTACTTTCGCGATTTTATTTATTTCGCAAATTACATATATGCAATGCGATTTTTCTATTTTTTTGTATTTTTTTGAAATTTCAAAAATTAGCAAAAATTGTTTATTATTCATTATTACTATTTCCGAAATCATTTTTCAAAATTGAAGTGTTTTCCTATTTATTTTTATTTTTGAACATTTTTATTATTTTATGCTAAATTAGGAAAAAAATGGAAAAATTTGGAAAAATTGAAAATTGATTATTATTGAAAATTATTGACTCCTATGGCAAAAATGGAGTGTTTACAATCATTATCAAAAGTCAAAATTATCACCAACTCTCTCTTTACTATCATCACCATCGTTGTTATCTTCATCATCAATACCAACATCATTATCGGTATTACTATTAACATTATCTTACATTATAATTCTAATTCTTTTAAAGAACTAATAATATTCATATTTTGTGAAAGTTAAGTTGTATTTTTAAATTTTTAGCTTATTTAACGAAAATATGTAGAATCGGTAAACTCAGTTAAAAACGTAAGATTTTACTGATTTTATGTGTAGACTTGTGATTCTATGATTTTATGGAAATGGTTTTATACCCAAGTTAAATAAAAAATGTCTCATAAAATCGTAAACTTGTAGAATCATATGGAAAAAATCGTGATTTTAACAACTATGTTAAAGGGTAATATTTTGCGTAGAAAACCCCCTAACCTACACATGATTAAAATAATGTTGTTCTTAATATATTAATTACAAGTAAGATTCGTGAATCACAACATTAAATAAAAAGAAATATGATTAGGCCCTCCCTAGGGATATTGGAACACGATATCCCACAAGAAGTTCTAAAAATGACTAGAATAAGGAAATAAGACTTACTCTCATAGAATTGGAATGAATAGATAGAATGTAGACAAGATATGAGTGAGAGGAATAGTGAAGAATTAGGCAAAGTATATTGATACATGATCACGGTAACATTAAGTCTCTAATAATGTATAAGCATATATTGAAATTTCCCCTAAACCTTATATGGAACGTAACATCAATAACATAAGATGAAAAAGAAACAATAATGTTAAAATCGATCGACAATTAGCTATGGCACTTTTAAGTTGATCAAAACATCCGATGCATTCATAAAGATTTGAATACATCATAAGCTAATAAATGACTGTCTTGATTAACTTTGCCATATAGACGGTGTCACTACCTTACCAAAATAACAACCTTGTATGATAATAACAAGCGCTATGACTATAATTAAACACCTAAAGGATATTTCAAAAAGGAAGTAGAAAATATGATTTCAATCACAATTGAACGACGACTCAGATACAAAATAACAAAATGTAGTCAAATATCTGAAAGCGAAGCAAGTCTATCTTAACCACCCTCCCAAAGGATGGCAACATAAATGCGAAATGACAAATATAGTAAATGAATAGTGATGAAAAGGATCAAATACTTCCCAAAAAAACCAAGCTATCTCACTAGACCCTAAAGGTGAGTAGTGACACGATAATGATAAAAAAGCAATCTAAGAGGATGATATGACCTCACAAAATAGTAAAGGATAAAAGATGATCAAGTTGACATGTTAGCAAATGAATAAGATGAAATGGTGAATCGATGACTGTCTCTTCCTTCCTCTACATTAAGAAGTCATGTTTTTGTTAGTTTCATGTCTTTTCGTGTTGTGTCATGTTAAGTCGGGTTATGAGTCAGTTTCGTAGAGTTGAGTTTTTAGGCATCCCTATCAAGTCTAGGTCAAGGGAAGGTTGAGGTTTGCCTACCATACCCCTATTGGTATTCCTAATAAGTTAAATAAAATACTTGGCATGTAATAAAAAGGATGGCAAAAGACTAATGAATACTAAAAATTGACCGATAGTTATAGACCATGAATAATAGATCAATCCTAGTTGAGTTGTGCTAAAACCAAACATCTCAAATCCTTAGTACCTAACACAATAATACTAGCAAAAGGAAACTACTCACCTTTATAATCATAAACATAGAAGAAATCTACTTAACTAAAGCAATAATCAAGTCAAATCTTAAAAGGTTAAAGACAACAAATATATATACAAATAAAAACGACAATAGATATAATGATGAAAAGTTAAAAGAAATAAAATCTAAACCACTATAGTTTATAACAACAATCAATAACTAAAATAAGGAAAACATGTGTGCATTACTTGTAGATGTTGCTTAATGCTTGTTCCCTGAAAGTGTGTGTTACTATCCAACCCTTAATAATGTTAATAGTAGTAATTTCTTATTGGAATGAGGTATAGTAGTAGAGAAGTTAGGATTGGAAGTATCTATCTTAAGGTCATGATCATTTTAGACATTAAAAGGTGAAATCTAAAGGTTACTTAGAAATAGCGAACAACATTGTAGAAAGAAAATGGAAACCATGTAGATACAAGTTAGACAACTAAATTAGGAATATCTTTGGAGATTATTTGGAGATATCAAAAGAGAAATGATTTAGAGTTTGAAAAGTTGTAGACATAAGTTGGATAGGAATAAATAACAAGTGTTTGGAGATATAATAATCACAACTGAGGGGAATTTGTGAAATTTTAAAAAGGTGATAGTTAGGACAAATAAAGTTTGTAGAGGTATAGTACTTTAGCTCAAGATTAAATTATTTCTAGACTTTAAAAAAATTCATTAGGCTAAGTAGAGTTATTAAACCATGCGAATAAATGGTTAAAGAAAGTTAATATTTGTTTTTAATGATAGTTGTCAATCTATTAGTTGAATAACGGTGGCTTTATGCTAAAAATTGAGCTGGAACGACTGGATTCATCGTTATCTTCTTGTTGCAGTTGTCGACTAAAGGTTGAAGATGATCACCTGCCAAGCACGTGATCGAGTTCGACCAATCAGAAGCCGACATGTGGTAATCCGAGGCCAAAAAAAAAAAAAAAGAAATGGCACAAAGTTCCTTGGATAGGATTCAAACACGTGACTTAACCCCTCCATGTGCACACCAGCAACCACTCGTACCTGCTGAGCCAGCCCAATTCTTAGTTTATTATTACACGTAAATTATATATGAGTTAACAATTTTGGTTATTTTTTATTGATTTCGAGGTTCCTGAACTTATTTAGAGTATCATATTTTCTTATTTTTATTGAAAATGCTTACAATTTTTTTTATTTTTTTTTATTAATTTTTTTCATCATTTTTCTTTATTTTTTTCTTTTTTATTTTTTTTGTCTTTATCATGTATTATTTTTTATTATTATCTTTATTATGTATTATTTTTTATTATTGTAAATCAAGCTTATTATTATTATTATTTATATATATATATTTTTAAAATTTATGACAACTATATATTTGATATAGTCGTACTTTCATTACTCCGTGGCCACGTATCGGTCTGGCAGTAAGCTTCTTCATCAACGTGCACAATGTTCCTTCCACAAAATGCATAAACGTGCGGATAAAAAGCCTCTTTGTTCATTTTTTTTTTTAATTTCTTTTTTTAAATGTATTTTTCTTGTCTCGTCAATCATTTGCAGTCAATAAAAGGAGACCAATCAACTGAATACACATGGTTGATAAGTTTGTACCACTTAAAAGCAACCATTTCCAGTCGAAAAAATGGTTTTTTTTTTTTTTTTTTTTTGGGGGGGGGGGTGGTGTGGTGATGTGGGGGGTCGTGTTGGAACCATATGCTAGTCCAGTTCGTAATTTTATGTATTGCAATTTTTCGTTACTTTTAACAGTAAGAAATTACTTATGAATATTGTGTAAATGAATATGATTATAGCAATTATCTTTATTGTGCCCATGCTGTAATTATGTTCTATATGATCATATAATTTATTACACAATGCATATTACTATTAAAAAAAAATAAAAAAGGCTTAGTAATTGGGTAATTGAATGAATAATCTCCACCCTTATGATATCACCTTATTTGTAAGTGTAAAAACAATACAAATAATGTGTTAGTTAGAATGGAAAAAATAACATGTGAGAAAATCAATATTTAAAGTCAAGCTTAAATGGATAATTGAATTTTCAAATGGTTAAAATAGATGATCAATATTATATTAAGTAATTTAAATAAATAATTAAAATGAGAAAAGTTGTGAAATGAAATTAGGGTTTTAAAAATTTATTTAAGCCACTTATCATAATGTTAATATATTATTTTAACTACTTGAAAATTTGATCATTTATCATATAATGTTGATCTTTTATTTTAATCAATTGAAAATTTGATCACTTATTTGAACTTAACCTTGAACGTTGTAATTTTTCCTAGTCATAATATACAAAAATAATGTTTGAAATCATGATTTTTGCACAACATACAAAGAGATTTTAGAAGGAAATGAATCATTTTATTCTCCAAGAATGGCTAGAATTGGCATCTCCTTGACATGCCTTAGTAAAATCACTATAGGTTGAGCATTGACTACTAAGGTCACATGCCCCATTGCAATCATAATAAAGGGTAAGTCTTGGGTTGAAAGTGGGCAAGATAAGAAAGATGATGACCAATTGTTCCTTTCAAGATCTTATATTTTTAAACATACACATTACATATATGGTTTCCATCTAGTGGAAATATATCAAAAAGTAATATTTATTAGGGTCAATTATAAATATATCCCATTGTATGTGCTTTATATATATTTAGTCCATTTATCTTTACACTTGAGTTCTTTGATCCTAAATATTAAAAAAAAAATATGTTTTTTAACTTCTACCACACCCCCACAGCCAACCCCCCCCCAATAATAATACAAAGATTGTAAAATCAAAACTAAAGTGGTTATATTAGTCTAATTTAAATATGACAAGTATAAATATTCAATTTTAAAGATGAAAATAGTTAAACACATAAAAATAAGATAAAATAAAAAAATAGAAGTAATTTATCTACAAATTCACCTTCTCCTCCTCCCCCCTTCTTGTGACGTTTATTGTACTAAGAACTCATCTACAGATTTCCATTGCAGATTATGTTGTTTTGCTTTAACAAGAATGCACGCAAGAAGTCTAGTGAATTATCTACAGAATGCACTATCCCACATCAACATGGATGCATGTAATAGAAAGGATATTAGGTTTTGTATGTGCCAACTGAAGTAACAGTAACACTGAAGGAAGAAGAAACGAGCACACATGTTGTATGAGCCAGACAAAGTAATAGTAACTTGGAAGAAAAAGAAACAAAGCTCAAAATAACTGTTTTCTATTATTGAAAATTGCATATAGTTAATTTATTACATGACCATTTATATTAGCTATATTATGCTATCTACCAATCAAATGTTGCCATGTGGAATAATAAAATAATAATAACATTAGACTTTCATACCCCCCTGTATGTTAGAGTATCCTAGAGACCCAAATTGAGACACAATTGTTGAAGATGTGGAGCAGATGTGGACTTAGTAAGAATATCAGCAAGTTGAAGTTGGGAAGAAACATATGATGTGCTAAGAAAGCCAGAATTAATGCGATTGTGCATAAAATGTATATCCATATCTAGATGCTTTGTTCTCCCATGCAAATAATGATTTTTTGCAATCATTAAAGAAGATTTTTTGTCACATGCAAGTCTAACCAAAAAGGAAATGGGAATCTGTAGATCTCTAAGTATAAAAGATATCCAAAGAAGTTTCTTAGTTGTAGCTGCTAAACTTCTATATTCAACTTTAGTAGTTGATGTAGAAATTTAGGTTGCTTTTATTCTTCTTTTTCTTTTTTTTTTTTTTTCCAAAGAGACTAAGAGCATTACTTAACATTACATAATAACCTGAAATGGACTTTCTATCTTTGTTGTTGGAGCCCCAATCTAAATTGGAAATAACCAAATGCAGTTGCAAACATGGTTATTAGTAGGATAAAAAAAACTCCCAATGTAGCAGAACCTTTGAGATATTTAAGTAGATGAAACAATGCTTGAAGATGTAGCTGTCTAGGATGAGACATAAATTGACTTAATTGTGAAACTGTTAAAAGTTATATCTGGATGAGTGATTGTAATGTACAATAAAGTCTAATTAATCTTCTGAGAATAAAAGGAAATAAAAAGAAAATCCCTCTAATTTTGTCAAGATTTAAACCATGTGGCAATGGGAAAATGAAATTGACTTTTCTCCGAATAAGCCTACATCTTGTAGAACATCCAAAATAAAACTTGTACTAATTCAGAAAAATTTTCCTTGATTTGTTTGACTTTATTCTAAACTAAGGAAAAACTGAGCAGCTTCTAAATCTTTAATAGTGAAGGCTTCATGAAGTAAATTGTTTGATTTGGAGAATATGAATCTTTCATTGTCAAGGGGATCCAACATATCATCAACATAAAGCAAAATAAACACGCTTCCTTTTTAAATTTCTTGATATGTAAACAAAAAAAATAATCATGATTTGACTCATAGAATCCAAGAGAAACTAGAAACTTAGAAAATTTCTAAGTTCCATTGATGAGATGCTTATTTAAGCCCATAAAGTGATTTCTTCAAATAACAGACTTAAACTAGGAAGAGCTTTATTATATCCTTTTGGAGGTGGGCACATATCTGTCCTCGTAAGAAAACCATGTAAAAAGGCGTTATTCACATCTATTTGATGTAAATCCTATTATATGCACCAACAACAATTAAATGCATACAATTCCTAGCTTTGCCACATGTGAAAATGTATCATGATTAGTCTTTGCCTTCTACTTGTGTAAATCCTTTAGCAAGAAGTCAAGCTTTATACCTTTCTATTGTACCATCTAGTTTGTATTTTATTTTATAACCCGCTTCCCTTCCTATTTTGGGGTTTTTTTCCTTTGGGGAAAGAAGTTAATTCCCAAGTTTCATTTTCTTTCTACTGCAAAAAAGTTCATTGTGCATTGCATTTTGCCATTCTTTATGCATAGATGCTTCTGAATAATTTCGTGGTTCTTAACAAAGTAATACATTAGCTAGAGATGCTACATATTTAGTTAGATATGTAATAAATCTTTAATATCAAAAAGGGGATATGAAGAAATTTGATTTGGTTTTTAGGTCCATGTAAAAAGGACTAAATTTGCAGTAGTATTTTGAGCTAATATACAAAGTCCTTCAACCATGATGGAGTTTTTTTTTTTTCTAGATGACCTTTTTAAATCAAGATGATTATTATCAGAATGAGGAACTGATTTCAAAATGAGAAAATGAGGAGATACAGATTGATAAAGTGAAGGAATTAAGCTATCAAGTTTATACATTAGTGGGGAAACAGGTCTGATCTAATTATTAGCATATGAAGTCTCGAAAAAGATTAGGATTTTTGACAGATGATTCCATTTTGTTAAAAACTGATGCTATATCTTCTTTTGAAAGGAAATTCTTCTTTAAAGAAAATAATATCCCACGTGATACAAAAATTTTTTTCTTATGAGTTAAACTGTAAACTCTATACCTTTTTGTCCCCTTTTGCATATCCTAAAAATACACATTTAATCCTTTAGATTCAAACTTTTTCACTAGGATGAGGATGATTTGCTATAAAAACATAAACATCCCATAATTCTTAAATGATCATAAGATGGTGTCTTTCCAATCTTGTGGTGTTTTCCAATTTAAACCTTTTATTAGCAAATTTTATTTATTAAGTATGTAGCCCTAAGGATACATTATCCCAAAATTCTTTTGTAAGTGAGCATGAATCCTAAGAGCTCACGCAGTATCTAACAAATGTCCATGCCCTTTTTTTTTAATCCAACCATTTTGTTGTGGTGTGTATGTAGTAGTTCTTTGATGAACAATTCCTAAATTTTGGAAAAATAGATTGACATGAATTAGATAAAAATTCTGATTCAATATTAGTCCTAACAAATTTAGGAACTAATATGAAAATGATTTGAAATGAATGAAAAAATTTTTTAATAATCAAATGTTTTTTACTTTTTTTGATGAAGTAAGAAAGTTCTAAATTTATTTAGTGAAATCATCAATGATTATCAAGTAGTATCTAGCTCTTGAGATTGAAAAAAACACTATAAGGACCCCAAATATCTATATGTAAGACTTAAAAGCAAAACTAGATATATATGAACTTCTAGCAAATGGTAAACTTATGAAATTTTGTCTCTTGACAATTTGACAAAAATTAATGATGACTCTGCTAGTTTCAAGATTGTACCATCTATGAATCTAAGTTTTAATTTCCTTGGGCCACCCATTTTTATGGACCTAACCATCCCAAATAGTTGTTTCCATTGAAAACCAAATTCCCATCCAAAAAAATATTCGAACTCAAAAGAAACATCGGATTCGCAATCGATGATCTCCAATTGCAAAATTCAAAATTCTTGGGAAATTCATGATTTTTTTTTTCTCAAGAGTGAAAACTTTACTACATGCTCTGATATCATGTGACATTTATTGTTTCTAAGAATTCATCTGCAGACTTCCCCTGTAGATTTATGTTGTTCTTTCTTTAACAAGAAGCACCCAA